>CM008342.1:23940598-23954886 GCA_002525835.2 Ipomoea batatas | reverse complement strand
TATGCTCCAATGAATCCCCATGGTTACCCACACCATGAAGGAAATCCTTTGAACTATACTCCACCCCAACCATATCCAAATTATCCCCATTCCACCCATCCTTACATTCCTCCAACATATCATTATCCACCTCAAAACCCTTACCCATTTCCATATCACTACTTACAGCACCCAATTTCTTATCCATCTTATATACATAACCATCACCCACCACCATACACACACCCTATCCCACCGAATCAAAACAAATTTCCACCACAATACTCCACTTTTCAAAATGACTCGGTAACCTCTAAAGAAATATTTCAAAACATAGAGAGTAAGCTTGCACTAATGATGAGAACAATTGACCCAAGCTATACTCCCGAGCCATTTTCGTTCCATAATTCCCACCCAAACAACCATTACCCATCTCCATCACAAATTCTTAAAGGAAACAATCCTACACATTACCTTGAAACACCACCTTTCAATCCATATTTTACCATACCCGATCCTTGTGATTACATCCCACCGGCCAAGGACGAAATCGAAATCCTTAAAGAGAAAATAGAAGTGTTCACAAGAATGGCCAAGGAAGATACAGCTAACTTGAAAGCCGAAATTAGGAGCGAATTAAAGGATTATCTCGCTACTCTCATAGAAGAAGGACTTCCATTGGAGGATATCGAAACAAAAATGCTAGCCATGATGGAGGAGTTCATGAGGACAAGTTCATCACGGATAGGTAATCCACTTGAAGAAAATCTCCCAATTTTGGAAGCTAATCCAAGGATGGATGCACAAAACGCTGGAAAGGAAGTAAGTAATGAAGGGATGGTAGATTGTTATGCTCCGGTGCTAGAAGAAGTTCCGATTTTCGAATTGGAAAATCCAAAGGAGGTCGAGATGGAGAGCGATGATGAGAACATCGAAGTGGTATGAGAAGATAAAGAGCCTACACATGGTAACATTCCTAAACCTTCTTGCATTACTTCTTTCGAAGATCCATGTTCTTTTGATAGATTTACTTTTGACACTCGAGTGGATGACTCCCTTTTACAATGCAACAATGATTTATATTCTTATGATACTGAATGTTTTTATTTCCGGGAGAATGATTCCATAGGCTTTATTGACAATTTTATCAATGAGTGCGAAAGACTTGATAAAGATACTCATGCTCCTTGTAAAGATGACCCCCTACGTGTTAATGTTTCTACTACTTATGACTATGATTGCTTTAATTTTTGGGAGGATGACTCTATAGTAAATCGTGATATATTGGTTGGAAATCATAGGGATTCTAGTTTGTTTGAAGATGAATATGATAGTTTTAAATTCTTGGAAAATGAATCATATGATTTGGGACGAGATGAGTTGATAGGTGACGGGGATATTACTTCGTTATATTCTGAAAAAGAAAAGGGTGATTCTTTTAGAGAATTAGAGTGGGGAAATGAGAATAGAGAGTGTGAGAAAGAGATGATGGATAAGGAAGGAATTTTCACGTTTGAATTGTTCGAGGGAATTGAGGGGGGTGATATGACCTCCAGTGAAGGGATATGGTCTCAACCTTATGATCAAATTGATAAGACCATCAGGGGTGGAAGAGAGCATGACAAAATATGGGAAGATCACACTACCTTTGAGGAATCAAGGGGAGTGTTTGAGGCCATGAACTTTCCACTTATACACCTTGTTCTTCCTTTATTTGCGTGGGAATTCAAGAATGTCCTACACCTTGGGACATTTCTTGAAGCAAAAGTACACGGGACGCTTGGTAAGGTCTGAAAATCTGTGTGTTTCGAAGGATAGAGCACACAACGTCTGGCCAGGAGACGTTAAACCATGGCGCACTTGGGAGGCAATCCCAATGTTATCCATGGCTTAGAATTTTACTTCTTGTTTACTTTTTATTTTCCTTCGTTTATTAGTAATTTTCTTTTTAGAATAGCCTTGCTTGAGCTGACAATGTAGGTGATTTTGGTGCTAAGCCATGAGAAATGAGCTAAACCGAATCAAACATGGAAGGCAAGAGCCAGGAGAGAAGGAAGGAGATCAGCACTACTGACCACGCCTGCTCACACGCGTGGTGGCAGTCGTGGAAACTTTCCAGTGCTGATCCACGAGGGCCAACACGCGTGTGAGTCGCGTGGACAGGTCCTGGACAGATTTTCGTGCTTTATTTTCTTTTCATCCAATTTTGCATAAGTCTCCCAGGTCTGGCCGTGCCAATAATCACAACTTTTAAGCAAATACCAAAGGCGAGAGGATTATGAGCCGACATCTCAAAGAAATAGATGGCCAACAAACCGAAGATAAGGCTGTAGACGCATCGTATGGTATATCTTTCTAAATTTTCTTCCAATTTTTATAAGCATATTTGCCTTGGTTCACAAAGGATAAGTCGCATGATTTTGTTATAATGGGTATAGTATTTTTTTAGAAAATTTATTTAAAGCCCATAGCACACTTTTTAAGTGTGGAAAGATGCTTTAATACACAATTTTTTAAGACCCAAATCCTTTTTCCTCTATTCCTAATGGAAACATCGAGGACAATGTTCACTTTTAAGTGTGGAAAGGATTTATGTTTCTTGAAATAGTTGATTAATTGAGTGATAAGGTTTTGGAACTAGAGGGCGTGTCATTGCCAACACTATCTAGGAGGGCTCCTAACCTTGTGCCAAATACGAATGTCTTAAATATGCTTTGGAAGTTACACTTTGCACCAATTTGCACAATTGACCCAAAAATTGAAAATTTTTATGTGTGCGTGCATGCCTTCACCTTGTATTTTGTTTGGACCTCAGTCAAGGATCACTCGAAGTGGGAGTGTAAACCCCTTGAGTTTTAGAAAGATAAAAATTGCGAAGCCCGGAAATTGAATTAATCTTAGCAAGACATGGGGCAAAAGGAGAGCCTTAAAGTGAGCTTTGAGTGAAAAAAATCCCTACTCCCTAGAAAAAGGCATGAGGGGTTGATATGGTGAAACGTGAATAAAGGCTTAAGGCCATTCCTAGAGATAAAAGTGAGGTGAGCCATCTTGTCTGGGTAAGGGGTAACCATAGCACTGTCTTCGAAAAAGCATGGATCTCCATGTGAAGTCAGTTACCCCGAAGAGATCTTGAAAGATGATAAAATAGAGAGGAGGTGAGCCACTTCGCTAGGATTCAGGCACCCATTGCACTGACCTTCGAAAAAGCATGGATCTCCATGTGAAGTCGGGTAGCCTGATGACGTTATCTTAGGAAGTGAGAAAATAGAGTGATCGCCCAAGCCATGGCGATGAGCGGTCCATGTCCCTGCCCTCACTTATATAATGTAAAGGGACTTTGGCGTTAGGTTGGAAATTGGCTAGGGGGTGAGCATCGTTCCCACTAGTCGGATCGGTTGGAGGCCCCTAGAAAATACAAGGTGAAACCCTATTGTCATTTGCATGCTTGAAGGTGTGAACAAAACTTTTTATGTTATATCTATCTGCTGAGACTTAACTTCCTTAGCATATTTCTTACATTTAGTCGGCATGAGTTTAGTGGTCTTGGTAGATACTGTAGGGAATTTCACCCACTCAACTCCAAACACCTACACGTCGCTTGATCAATTGACAATGAGATAACGAACTATCCTTGGTGCTTATATGATTAGAGTTTAGAAAAGTATGCTTGCTTGGGGACAAGCAAGGTTTAAGTGTGAAAACTTTGATAAGCACCAAGAATAGCTCATTTTAGGGGTCATTTAAGGGCTATAATTGTATGGTTTAATGCCCCTTTCATAAGAATATCATGCGTTTAGACTCTAATGTGACCAAAACCGCTAACAAGAGCTTGGAAGATGCTTTTAAGCTATTTTGCAGCCAAACGGAGGAACTAAGGCCGAAACGGAGCAGAAAATGGAGAAACCATGAAGCAGGAGCCTCCCACGAAGCCTCACACGCGTGTGGAGGGGCGTGGAAACATTCCAGAGAACCCCCATGACCTCCACCACGCGTGTGGAAGAAACGCGGAAGAAGAGTCTTCAGGGCTCGACGCGTCGAGAACATGCCGTAGTATTTTCCGAGAAATTCCTTGAGGGCTCGACGCGTCGAGACCCCCAAATCAGCCCTAAAATCCTGTTGCGGGAAAATTACTATGTTGCCCCTATTTTGTTTCCCCTATATAAGGCTCCTTATTTCAGACCCTTGGGGCATTAGTTTTAGTTTTTAGATAGCTTAGGTAGGGGAGGAGACTCCCAATAGTTTTAGATCCAATTTTCCTTTCCAAATTCTAATTAGAGTATATTTAGATTAGGTTGAAGATGAAGATGTAGATCCAAACTTCCTTGTGTATAAATTCTCTCCTTTCAATTTAAAGTTTGAATCTTTTCTTTCTTGCTTTGTTTATATTGCTTCTATTTAATGTTTAGCATGTTAGAATAGAGTAGAAAGGGGATTGGTGGCCCTATGGTAGATCTATGTGGATGTTTAATATTATTGATAGATTAAATGTGAGCTTTGTGATTGTTGGATGATGATCTTGTGTGGATGATGTTTATTATTGCTTTGTGCCTAAGTGTGCACCTTAGGTAGCAAACTCAAAGGAAGTGAGTGTGTGCGCGATAGCGGCCACTCACGAGCCTAGATTACCCACATCTCCGCTCTTAGTCCGAAAGGACAAGATCCGAGAGGAGTGGTAGACAAAGTGTTCGATGAAATGCCCCAACCGAATGAGGATGTGGGAGTCCAAAGTGTGACGCCACTTGGTGATGTGCCATGAACTCCCTAGTCTATTCCACATCTCTAGCTCACGAAACCATACAAGGAAAGTCCACATAGAGAAGCCTAAGGCCCCGATCTCCGCCTTTCCATTTATTTTTACACAACCTTTATCAACCTTCCCCTTCCTTACCAATGAATCCAACCCTTAGCAAATCTTGTAACTCTTTTCCTTCAACCTCTTAGATGCCAACACACTAATTCGATTCCCATTCGCCATCCTTGAGAGACACGACACTCGGGGAGTTTAACTCTTCGTTTTACCACCTCACATACACCTCACCCTAAATTACATCCTTCATGCGCTTATAATAATTTGGTCTTGGCGATACCAAATTAAATGGCACGGGTTCCTGCTAGTGTTAGCAGCATCTGTGAACTTGGCCGGTTCTTTGACTGAGCCATCAATGTAGCCGTGCAGATTGTAGCCAATAAGAGTTGCCTGGACTTGACGTCTCCAAACAGCAAAATTTGTGGATGTAAGTTTGATGGGAAAGTGAGCATGAGTGGTTAATTGGACAACCTCAGTCATGGTCGTATCGGGTGACGAGGTAATTGTAGGAGTGGTGGTAGCCATGGATGATAGAAGAAAGGAACAGGAAGCAAAAATAAATAAAATAAAATCTTTCGTTGGAGATTTTAGGCTCTGGATACCATGTTGAGATAATATAAAGCTTATGCATTGATGAATAAAATGAACCAGCTCTAAATAGAGTACATATGAGAGGAACTAGCAGGAAGTTGTAACAAACCTAAACTACTTGAATACAAATAGGAATATATAACAGAAAATGTCAACTACTGCATATAGACTTGACAATCCCGACCAGATATGTTTGGCTATCCGAGCCCGGCATTTTCTTTGTCCTAGGAATATAGGGAGGTCGGTTTAGAGACTCGACCCGAGTCGGAGCCGGGGTGGGGAGGGACGAAATCGTAAAAAAGGGGGAGTAAAAAATTTAAAAAACAAGTGAGACTTACCGAAGAGTGATGGTTGCGTCGAGGGCACTTGTTTTGATAGGAAATATCCTCCTAGCATAGACGTACGGGTACGGTTGTCCAGTTCGACCTCCCCACCCCAAACAGTTTGCTAAAACCGGCCCGATTCAGTTAGGTCGGGGCATCGATCGCAGAAACCGAATTCCGTTGTTTTCCTTCCCGGCGTTACAGGGATCGGCTTATCCCTTCCCGATCGCTGACCTGCCGAGTTTGTTGACATGACTATAAAAGGTCAAATCAAAGCTGCCACGTGCATGGACCTTACCACCTTAAGTCAGTCCATTGCATGAGTGACACGTGCGTCCCATGCCGGGGTGACGAAACTTGTCTTATTCCCTCACCTATAAATACAGCATTTATAGAGAGAAGGGACTTTTGGACACCCGAGAGAACGATAAATAACGTCACCTCGGAACCTTGTCAGCCCACTGTTGATCGCCCGAGCCCGACTAGATCAGGCTGAGTATTAACATGTATTCCTCGGTCTTATTTCCATATAATAATACACATTTATCCTATACTCTCGCCTCTGTATTTAACAGTGTCACTAGCTAATAATAAGTGACAAGAGTATAAGAGGGTTGTGATAGATTGTGTGATAGGGTTTAGGATAGATAGTGAAGAGGTGATTGTGTTGGATTTTCTCATCTAATAAATATTAAACAATATTAATTTTTATATTCATTAAGAGTGTTTGTTATTGTTGTGAGTAATGACAAATTATTTTGTGGACCATGGTCCATATAGCTGTGTGGATCATGAATGCAATATGTATATTTAATATATTAGAAGTACATTGTTTGTGTACTACATGTTCATTATTTGATAATATATAAAAAAAATCATGTACTTTCAAATAATATACTATATGTATACAAATAATTTACTTTTAATATATTAAAATTGTACTTTTATTTATGATTCACACAAATGTGTGGACCATGGTCAATGGAATAATGATTGGCGAGCAATCTTTGCCTAGCTCTCAAAATATGCATACAAAAATTATATTTATTTAGTTTTTGTTGTAAAGATATTATTGTGGATATTATGAGCATTCAATATGTAACCGTCATATTTACATCCATCCTTAATGTTTGTTGTTACAAATGTAATTATATATATATACTACCTTATATGTACTTATTTGTTGTTGGAATAACATATGGAAGGTATTCTCTTATTCATATTTATATTATATTGTTCATGTTCATCCAATTCCATCAGGGAAACGCTACGAGCTAAAGGAAACAATTTACAACACGTTATCATCACGTTCAACCCCTGGTACTTTTATGAGTTTTTCTAAGCCTTATTATTTCTAGATGCCTCAATTTGCATGTTTATATGATTTGGGAATTTATACATTTATATATTTATGCTTTTATGCATCGATAGCATATATATATATATATATATATATTATTTACAATAAATTAGAGAACACATTCCCATGAGATGGTGAGACACAACGTGAGTGCACACAATTTACTACGCGGATGCACATAGCCTAGAGTGTGTGCACTTAGCCCAACATCAGTGCACACAGTTTAGGGTGTGTGCTTTTGTAAAGTAGACTGTGTGCACTCACGTTGTGTCTCACCGTCTCACGAGAAGGTTTGAAGTCAACCATATATATATATATATAATTTTTTTTAATAACCACACAATTCCTTTTCAACGAAATACACACAATTGTTTTTTTACAAATATACAAAGTTTTGAGAAATATACAAAACCTTTTTCAAAATACAAAGGAATTGGATTTGCTATGATTTAGGGACCATCTTTCCTCAACATTCTAGGTCGGATTGCGCACCGTTCTAGGGATGGAATTTCCTAGTGTCTAGGAACCGGCTTATACCGATCTAGCGTCGGGTTTATCCTCTAATCTAGAGATCGGAGATGTGATCTAGAGATCATTCATTGCTCTTGCTGAAATCAGGGTGTCTGAGAGAGGTATCCTGATTTAATTACATTCCGACAAAATATGACAACATTAAGCTTGGCTCACCGGAATATTCACTACATACAAACTACTTCACAAACTTATGTCTACGAGCTGGACATAATCAACTGATGGTCGGCTGATCGAAAAGGTCGGCGTCTCTTGTTCTCTACCTTCAATGTTGGTTTTCAATACAGGGATTCTGACGACGTCGAGGGGATGATCTATCACTATGCTCCATAGCCTTCTAGGGGGCTCTCAGTTGATCATTCATTGTTATTCGATGGCTGGAGTCATGGTCTAAGCCGATGTGGAATGGATAGTCGGGAATCATATTTTTAGGGATTCCCTGCACTCAGATCTATTTTGACTTGGACTGGTCGGGTGGCTTGCTCAAGTGACCGACATGGGTCTTGTTGACATGTAATGCTTGTTGGTGTCAATGCCAATGACATTCTTGGGAAGATTGGGATGACCACACATGCGGGTTGTTGAAATAGGGATTGATATGGAACCAAACTCATCATAAAAGGAATTGGAGATGTGTACCCCCACCTTAGAGAGGCAAAGTCCCATCCAGGAATCGAGCCGATCTTGAAAGGATTTATTACTAGGCTCAGGGCGAATGAGTAAATTTCACTTATATTGACCGTGTAGAAGCTGGTTGAATTTGGAACGGCTGGTCCGAAGTTCCATCCGGGAATTGAGCCAATCTTGACGGATCTATTACTAGGCTTGGGGCGAATGAGTGAATTTTACCTATGTTGACTGTGTTAAAGTTGGTTGAATTTGGAGCAACTGGTCCGACTTGAAGCGTTTGGGTCGAAGCTTGTCTAGGTGACAACTGAGAGCGAAGGTCGAACACTGCACGATCAAAATTTTCATCCTCATCATAGATCAGTTGAGGATACGTGATCGAGGATAGGGGCCAAGCGCACGGATAATAGTACATGTCCCCACGGACGACGCCAAATGATAGTGTAAATACTCTCGAGTATACGTATTTATATATATAATTGTGTAATGTGGATATGGCGGCTCGGGTAATTAGGTCCAAAGGTCAGAGGTTCTCGAGCCTGTCAGTATTCTAGAGACGAAAAAAAAAAAAAAAGTCCCTCATACAAGCAATTAGTGAGGTATTTATAGGAGATTGAAGGTATAACACCACCAAAATTCTAACACAAAAATATTAAATAAATGGGATATACATACCATTATGTATGCATAAGCGCACCACACAGTGAAATGCACAATTAGGTGTAGGGAGGTATGGTGCATTTCTTGGGTGTGTTGTGCGTTTTGTGGTGTATTTGTGAACTTCATTGTTGTGAATTTTCCTAACACTATTGGTGTTTTTTTAAAGCGGTCGCACCGACCGAACGTTAAGGACTTAAGGCACACCCGCATTTGAGCAGAAGTCTCTGTGTGTGTGTGTGTGTGTGTGTGTAGATGTATGTATGTATATGTATATATATATATATATATATATATATATATATATATCTGTGTGTGTGTGTGGATAACAAAATAACCTAGAGGGTGTCATCGTCACATTTGGGCCAATACAAAGCCCAAATGCTAAAGCTTTCTAAACAACTAAATCGAAGTTAATATCCATCATCTACAAGTATGAAAATACTAATAGGTACACAAATTCAACAATCTAAAGTTCACAACTACAAGTCTCAAAATCATACAAATAACTAGGGAAATCTAAACCAAGGAGTCTAGATGGCGCTCTCACAAGCAAGCAACTACTCATGACCTTAAATTAACATAAAAAATAAGCAAGAAATGCTAAGTAAAATCCTACTCCATCCCGTGAAATATTTGTATTTAGTTTTCAAATAGTTATATTTAAAATAGGTTTTAGTACTTCAAGTACCACTCACACCACCCATCAAACTTTATAAGGGGATTTTTCAAATAAGGTAACCACACACCTGAGTAGAAGATTTAATAAAAGGAAATTCACACCATCAAATAGCTTTTTGGCCAGCTCCTGTGCCTCTCGGAGCGAACGTGGGTGGACTCCGGACCGTTAAACGGACGGAGAGAAAAACCCTGTAAATTTACCAAAAAAAGTTATGGACTAAGTATTATACTTACCCTTGAGGAATATGTCACCTAATTTCTCAAATGATCTTTCAAACAACATCATAATTATATAGACAATTCAAATCTCATTCAATTCTCAAAGCATCAACAAAACTTTATACAGTATATATAAGTGGAAGTAACCATAACATCATCTCAAACTATAATCAAAGCGTCATATAATATGTAAGTCTTGAGGAACTCAAATCACAAATTGTAATGCCAATGGAATTAGAACTAGAATCTTAAGTGCGCACACCCCAAGGATTCCAAGCCCCAAGGTAGTTCTACCAAGTCACTCACAAATAAGTAAAACTCACATTTAAAGCCTAATTTTTTTTGTCAATATTTCATACATATAAAGCAAGTCTCTGACTATTGTGAGAATTTAGTAACCTAGCTTGAGTCCAACATACAACATAAAGCATTGTTTGATAGTGGGCAGTAACTTTGAGGTAAGACCATTCAAGCATATAAGCATGTTTCGAGCTTGTTTCTATGCTCTCAAAATTCAAATCATCATACTGGTATCAGGCAATAAAAAAACATATATTAGAATGTATGAATCATATATCTAAACTGTTAATCCAAACTTTACTCCAGATTACCAAATGGAGTGTATGGCTTTTTGGAATGATGCCCATCCAAACTGTTGAAATGCGATGTCCATAACCGTTGATTGGCAAACTACTCATGCTTCATATTTCATCAAAGTATCCGTTTCTTATTATATTATGATTTATAACATATAAGAATCGACAAATAAACTATAGCATGAGTCTTCCTTGCATGCAACAAATATCACAAAAATTCAGTGTTCTAAAATAGGTGTATAAATGCAATATGTAGATAATTTGCATTGCATTATATATCATTAATTTAATTACTTGTCGGTTAGTTATTGCAAGATATTGAGATACATTTATATTTTGATATTCAGTAAGTATAACTATATTAGAGAAAAATTTACCTGGGAGTAATAGGATAATCAGTTGAGTGATTGTTGGTTGACCGTAGAGCGTTGATATTCTCTGGACAAATAAATGTTGAAAAAAATAGCATAAAATGGCATTTTAGTGGTTATATTGTGGTACAAATATATGTGGGTCTGGTCAAAGTGGATTCGGGTTCTTCGTAGTTAGACGAAAAGATTGATATACTGTACTCTCAAAACGGATAATGGGTGAATGAGAAACTGGTTCTCAAACTTGACCCATTTGACTATTTGAGATAGAAAAATGGAGAGAAAAAACTTTCAATTAAGTAGCTTTTGTCCCACATTGGTTTGGGATGTGGGTTTGCACAACTACTTATACAAGAGTCTTTTTAAAGCTTATTGAATTGTATAGCATATAGGCTCTCTCTCGCGCGTAGGGGGTGCAAATCAAATCGCAAAATGAACTTGAAAAGGTTTGACTCGTGTGCGCCGACACATGCAAGCGTTCAGAAAATTGGTTGGCACTGCGGGTTGAGGAATGCGAAAGGCTTTTTTTTTTTACCCATTGGACGGGAGGAATTGTATTACCATATTTTAATGTACAACTGTATTACGATTTACGAATAAGAATTCTATTACCATATTTTACAATATTACGCAAACCTTAATAGTATAAGAGTGTTTTAGGCGGAAAGTTAAAGTTGAGGATATTGTTTTTATTAATAGTATAGATTGCATTGCAGGGAAAATATATGTATTGTATTATTACGATTAGTAATTTTAATCTAGATTTGTATTACGAATAGGAACGTAGGGAAGAATATATTTTATTACGAATTGTATTACCATATTTTAATGTACAATTGTATTACGAATAGGAATTTTATTGCCATATTTTACAATATTACGCAAACCTTAATAGTATAGGAGTGTTTTGGGCGGGAAGTTAAAGTTGAGGATATTGTTTTTATTAATAGTATAGATTACACAAACCTTAATAGTATACGAGTGTTTTAGGCGGGAATTAAAGTTGAGGATATTGTTTTTATTAATAGTATAGTATAGATTGCAAAACATGTGTTAAAATACACACCATTCAACGTATTAAAATGCACCAGAGGACGGATTGAAACACACCATTGCACAACACACTTATTAGAAACACATGTGTTAAAATACACATCATTCAACGTATTAAAATGCACCAGACGACGTATTAAAACACACCATTTCACAACACAGTTACACATCATTCTACGTATGAAAATGCACCAGCGGATAGATTAAAACACACAATTTCACAACACAGTTAATGCACCAACATACGTAATAAAACGCACCACAACATGTATTCAAACGCACCATACTATGTACTAAAATGCACCATTCCAATTCACGTAATATAAATACTAAAATTATCATAATAACCTCACTTAAACATACGCGAATTTCAATAGGATTAATGAAATTGGACGGCGCATATTAGGCTGCATGACCGCACCGGAGCTCGCCGCTGCATTTCAATAAAAATCTATATATATATATATATATATATATATATATATATATATATATGAGCAAGGGTTCAGGTGCGAGATTGCTCACCCATAAAAAATGGGGTTAAGTACATTGATCAAATTTAAATCAATAGCTCAAATCAATGAAAATTTAAAAACAGAAAAAGGCATGTTCTCCATTAATACTCTCATTGATAGGGTTTCCCATGCAGCGGAACATCCTCCCCAGATCGCTAAGCTAAGCTCACTTTGCTCTGCAATTCGCTGAGCTCATTTCACTACTTTTCAACATATATTATTTATTTGAATTTTTGTTCCCTCACATTTTAATTATGTGCCGCCTTAATATGGAAAATGTTGAAGACCCGGCGAAGAATTCAACGAAACACCACTTCGTCGCCGCCTCCTCCTGCATGCTTCCGCCGCAGACAGGTGTGATCAAAGCCAAGATATTCGCCCAGTTGTTCAATTAAGTCATGCATGTACTCAAAAAAAAAAAAAAGTCATGCATGGGCGGCAGCGAGTTGCCGGAACAAACCAAAGCACACCTTAAGCATCAAAATGGCGCATCTTAAGTACACAAATTACGCACCTTAAGCACACAAACAAAGCATCTTAAGAACACAAATCACACACTTAAAATTTTTAAATGGAAAAAAGTACATAAATCACGCACTTTGAGCACACAAACCACGCACCTAAAGGTTTAAAATGGCGTATCTTAAGTACACAAATCACGCACCTTAACATACAAATCACGCACCTTAATAAGGAAAATCACGCACCTTAAGAAAAGAATTCACGCACCTTAAGTTTCAACAATTCACTCGCCTTAAGCACAAAAATCCATGCACCTTAAAAAGAAAATTCATGCACCTTAAATTTGACCTAAATGCAAAAGGACCAAATTACCACCGCGCGTTTTTTTAATCATTGTTAATCTGAACGTTGATTTAAACAAGATCAATGGCTCAAATTTAACCGCACAACCGCACCTGAGACCATCAACTGCACGGGAACCCATTTATATATATATATATATATATATATATATATATAATATTAGTATTTTTAAAAATATATAATTTTTGAACATAAAAAAATAATATTATTTGTAGACTCTACTTATTTTTTTGAATTTTGAATTAATATTAATTTTTGTTAGATTTTAAAGTTGGATTATAAATTCGCAATGTTAGTATTTGTAGACTTTATTTATTTTTTTGTAACATTGACATATGTATATAAATAAATAAATAAATCCACAGGGCCTGCCAATCCGCGTGGGGCGAGCTAGGGTTGCTTGAATCCTAGCAATCGTTATACCCTGCACCACGGTGCACATAGCAATGTGCACCACGTACGTAAAACGACGTCGTTTCGGTGTTAATGGACGCGGACGCGAATGACATTAGGGAATTCATTATCTATAATACACAGAACGTTTGCCTAGAATACACAGAATGTTTGCCCAGAATACACAGAATATTGACACAAAATGCACAGGTGTTAGTGGATGCGAACGCGGACGCGAATAACACCAGGGAATTCATTATCTATAATACACATAATCATTATATAGAATACACAGAACGTTTGCCTAGAATACACAGAATGTTTGCCCAGAATATTGACAGAAAATACACAGAACTCATCCTCCTAACATTTGAATGCACAAACACATCACAACCTGTGTTAATAACATGAATACACAGAATATTGACACAAAGTACACAGAACTCGTCCTCCTAAACATTCGAATGCACAAACACATCACAACATGTGTTACTAACATGATACACATAACGGTTGCCTAGAATACACAGAACGGTTGCCTAGAATACACAGAATGATTGCTTGGAATACACAGAATATTAACATAAATACAGAGACCGACCGAGACGGGAAACGTGATTTCCAAAAAAACGGACGATTAGTTTACAATGCTCAAAACGACGTCGTTTAGGTACGTGGTGCACATTGCTATGTGCACCATGGTGCACGGTATAATTTGCCGAATCCTAGCCCACGGGCCAGGCCCTCAAAAATTAGGCCC
>CM008342.1:23861185-23881026 GCA_002525835.2 Ipomoea batatas | reverse complement strand
ACATGTTTGATTCATCAGTATTTTAAGTTGGCCCCACACCATTCGATCTTGGCTCCACTCCTGAATGTAGCTTGCCGAATCATGTCGGAAGCCACACCCATTTGACTTTTTCATGCCTGTGATTAGCCTAAGGGTACACATTACTTCCTTTTGAGCGAAAATGAAGAGATCGAGGAAGGGAAGAAAATTAGAAAGGATTATTGAATGAAAGCAACAAACCCCAGGCTTAAATGAAAAGCTATGAATTTTATTAGATGTACTCTCAAATCTTATTTTCTCATGTGAGAGTTATGATAAACTATTTTTTTCATGCGAGTCCCAATAAAAATTTCAACATCAAGATTTTATGTGTGGAGTAAAAGTTGGGAGTAGAGAGTAGTACTTTTCCCCTTCATATATATATATATATATACCATACAGCCATGCAGGGCAGATTGGCATTCCTAGAACTTTGAGAGGGAATGGATTTCCAGAGCATTGTATTAGCAACATTGTTAGCCTGGACTTTTGTCCATGGCCTCTGTTTATTAGCAAAAAGATATAGCACTAGCAGTCTAGCCAAAAAGCTTCCACCAGGGCCAATCCCATTGCCCATCATCGGAAACCTTCATCACTTACTTGGTGGTCAACCTCACAAATCCCTAGCCCTGCTAGCCCAAAAATATGGTCCAGTTATGAATCTAAAATTGGGCATGATAAACACAGTGGTCATTTCTTCATCCACCATGGCCAAACAAGCTCTTCAAAACCAAGACTTAATCTTCTCCTCCCGCCCAACCCTAGATGCTCTCAGAGCTCACAACCACAACCAATTCTCTATCATTTGGCTTCCTGTCTCCTCTAAGTGGAAAACCCTTCGCAAAATCCTGATTTCTGCCATCTTTTCCGACAGTAAACTTGACACCAACCAACAACTGAGGGATACAAAGATCCAGGAGCTTATTATGTATTGCCAAAATAAAAGCCATGTAGGGGAAGCTGTGGACCTTGGGCGTGCAGCTTTTAGGACTACCCTAAATTTGTTATGGAACACCATTTTCTCTAAAGATTTAGCTGACCCTTATTCGGATTCGGCCAAAGAGTTCAAAGAGTTGATTCGGAAAATCATGGAGGAAGCTGGAAAGCCCAACTTGGTTGATCATTTCCCCTTTCTTCAAAAGTTTGATCTCCAAGGTTCAAGACGTCGCATGACAGGCTATTTCACCAAGGGGCTCGAGCTTTTTAATGAATTGATTGATGAACGGCTGGAAGAGAGAAAAGTAAGAGGAAGCAAAAATATTGATTTATTAGATTTACTTCTCAACATCAGCCAAGAAAGACCAGAGGAGATTGATAGGACTCAAATTTTGCATGTGTGTTTGGTATGTATATATGTCACTCTTCTTCAATTGCATGCTATCCCTACATTATTTGGACGCAATAATTTTTTTGGTAATCTTTTGATCTTTGGTATATTATAAAACAGTTTCAATTAGTTGCCTGTATCTTTGGTATAGAGTCATTTCCATTTTTGGTCCTACTGTTATTGGGGCATTGCCAATTTTAGTCCACTTCATTAATTTTTGCCACATTGCGGCTAGTCTTATTTAGTCATTGTCACTTTTAATCCACCGTTAAAATTTTTGTCAAATAACCGTCCAAAACAGAGATATTTTGGTCTTTTCATGCTTTGATCATCTTCTTTACTCTTTGCAGTGGGTTTCCTTACACATTTTCATCCAATGGAGAGGTCCGACGAAAGCCATGGGTTTGTAATGTGGCTCACATGGCTTCCGCTGGACCTCTTCATTGGATGAAAATGTGTAAGGAAAAGCACTGCAAAGGGTCAAAAAGATTACCAAAGTATAAAAAGACCAAAAATACCCCTGTTTTGGATGGTCATTTGACAAAAATTTTAACGGTGGACTAAAAGTGGCAAGGACTAAATAAGATTGGCCGCATTGTGGCAAAAATTAATTAAGTGGACTAAAATTGGCAATGCCCCAATAACAATAGGACCAAAAATGGAAATGACTCCTTTGGTATATTATATTATTGAATCTTACCAGCACTATCATACATTAATATAGGATTTGTTTGTTGCGGGGATGGATACCTCATCAAGCACATTAGAATGGGCAATGGCAGAACTTCTTAAGAATCCAGACATTATGGCAAAAGCTCAGGCTGAGCTCGCTGGTGTTATTGGCAAAGGCAAGCAGTTACGAGAAGCAGATGTTACTCACCTACCTTACTTGCAATGTATCATAAAAGAAACCCTACGAATACATCCACCAAGCCCATTTATTCCGCGTAAAGTTGAACAAGATGTAATCCTATGTGGATACACTATTCCTAAAGACTCACAAGTTCTAGTCAATGTATGGGCAATTGGGCGTGACCCTAGTATTTGGGAAAGCCCATTAATCTTCAAACCTGAGAGGTTTTGGAACTTACAATTGGATGTTAAAGGGCAAGATTTTGAACTCATTTCATTTGGCACTGGAAGAAGAATTTGTCCCGCATTGCGATTGGCAATGCGGATGGTTCCAATAATGCTTGGGTCATTGCTAAACTCATTCCAATGGAAGCTTGAAGGTGACATTACACCAATGGATTTGGACATGGAGGAAAAATCTGGCTTTACATTAGCTAAAGCTCAACCTCTTAGGGCCATACCTATTCCCTTTTAACATGTGCCACTCTAGTTCGTGTTCTATAGCAATATTCAATAATGCGTTGCTCCAAAATAGTCATGGCATGTTTGCATGCTAAGGTTGGGAGTTTGTTTATTATTTGAATTAGTTTGTAGTCATGCATGTATGTTGGTTGGGCAATAAGTATATAATAAGTACAACGAACTTTGTCTATGTTTTTCATCATACAATTTTCATCCATGTTTTTTTTTTTTTAGGAGAATTTTCATCCATGTTAATATAGTGAACATTAGTTTCTCTTCTTTCTCAGTAAAATTCTAATAAAATTAGCTTACAATAAATATGGAGATATATCACGCATTATTGATTACCCAACTTGCTAGTGATATAATTAAGTACACATTTTAATATTAATAACATAACCAAATATGTTTACAGCTACAATAAATTAAATGTGTGTCATTTCTGGCACATTTTGGGACTAACTTGACACGTTTCAATAGTCCAACAACAAATTTGGACTATTTTTAAATGATGACTTAAAAATAAAAAATGCTACCTCTGTGTTCTTGATCGATCTTCCTTCGATGATCTTCATCCTCTTATGATAGCTTACAATGGCTCTATTTGGTAAATAATCAGCCTATCAGCCAATATTGGCTTATTTGACCACTATTAGTTGTTTGGTTAATGAGCTTTTTGTAACTCCAAAATGCTAAAAAGCAAAAGGCTACTCAAAGTAGCCTTTTCAATTAGCTTTTTGAGAAAATAAATTATACCAAACAGCTATCAGCTAACAGCTAATTTATCAAACAACTTTCTACAATCAGCTAATATTATCAACAAATTATACTTTCTAACCCAAACAGCCAATCCAATCAGCCAACAGCCATTTACCAAACAGGGCCACTGTCACTGTAGTCAACTTCTTTTATAGAATCAGCCGTCTATTCTATTTTTTTAAAATATAAATTAAAATTTTGAGAATAAATGGTCGGTGGTTTAAAAATTTGCAATCTATTCTTATTTCTTAAAATATAAAATAATAATAATAATAAAGCTTTTGAGAATAGACGGCAAATTTTTGTATATAAAGACCGTCATCTATTTACGTGTTTTGTGTGTGCGCGCGTGTATATATATATATAGGATTGGGGTGCTCAGGTGCGCTTGTGCGAGGAGAGACATTGATCTTGTCAAAATCAATGTCCAAGATTTTTAAAAAAAAAAAAAAAAAGTCGTGGCAATTTGGTCATTTTCAATATGGGTCAAACTTAAGGTGCGTAGGGTTTGTGCTTAAGGTGCGTCGTGTTCTTGTTCTTTCTTTAGGTGCGTAGTTTCTGTGCTTAAGGTGCGCGCAGTTGAGAACTTAAGGTAAGTGATTTTCCTTCTTAAGGTGCGTGATTTCTGTGCTTAAGGTGTGTCAGTTCTTTAATTGATAACTTAATGTTCGCTGTTTGTTGAAACTTAAGGTGCGTAGATCTAATAATGCTTTAGGTGCATGGTTTTTCTTCTTAAGGTACGTGGTTTTGTTTGCTTATTAAGGTGCGTCTTTGTATCACTTAAGGTGCGCCATTGTTATAAACTGAAGGTGCGTGATGTTAAAACTTAAAGGTTCGTCATTTTAACACTTAAGTGCGTTGTTTTAGCACTTAAGTTGCATGTTTCTATCAGTTAAGGTGCACCATTTTAAGCTTATGCTTCTTCCTTCCAAAAGCGCAACTTTTTTTATAAAAAAAATTGATTAAATTGAGCCGTTGATCTAGATTTGATCAACGGCTCAGTTCTAACCACACAATCGCACTTGAGACCTCTTCCGCGCTTGAACCCGTCTATATATATATATATGTTACACACAAGTGGAAAATAGGATGGAATCGGCTCATTTGGAAGCTCTTCAATTTCGTAAAGGATTGCACAAGTATATATCTCCGTTTTAGTACAATATTCCTCCTAGTGTACTCCTTGATCACAAAGTCGGCCAGCACACTATCTTCAGGTTTTTCAACTTTGCAAGTTTAGTCCGCCTCTTTCTACTTTCTCCAAGTAGAGTTGGTTGGTAAAGATTGTGTTCTTCTTTCATCCAACTTGAAACCTTGGCTTGAATATGCTTGAATCGGCAGTGAAGCAGCACAAGATTTCTATTTGATGCTAGATAGAACTTTGTAGCTTTTTCTCTCTTTATCACACTAGATCGCTTGAAGCTTTTTGACTTGATAGCTTGTAAAAATCTCAAAAAGACCAGCACCACCTTATGTATGAGAGAAGGTATTTATAGGTGTGAAAGTTTGTCCCGTTTGAGGAAAGACAAAAATTAAAAACACATTTCAACCAATGTGTAATAACCACTGGATATTGAGCCCATGTGGGTGTCAGTACTAAATAGTTGTTTGAGCCTTACTATGTGCAGACAACTTGTCTTTTAGTCTTACACAAAAGGCCAAGGTTTTAAATGATGTTTTGGCCTTGGGATATGTTCTTAGGACTTATTTGTCCAAGGTTGATCACCCACGTTTTTAAGGTTTCAGACAGTTTGTCGTATAGAGAATGTTTCCTGGCTTGTCCACACGAGTCATACAATGATTCGTGTCTTTATGCTCAATAGCGAATGGTTGACTTTATCATTCTCTCAATGACTCCTCGAATGATCTATCTTTATCATATCATTCGGCCTTGATAATCATAAAGAGGTAGGTCCTTCCATGATCCGGTCTCATCATACCTCTTGGTCTTGTTTACCAATCTTCCTATTTTCGGCCTTCAGGTGTAATTTCCTTCAAGTCTTCTATCTTCAAGTTATTTTGGGCGACTCGTCCTTAGACATTTAGACGATCATAGCTAAGATATACGAACAGAAGAGCACAAACCCCATAGGAATACAATGATTCATCCATGTGCTCGGTCTATACTTAGGACATGATATGACTGAGTAGAAATGAGGGGTCTAAACTCCTATCTTTGGTATCATCAAAATCTCAATACAAGGGGTTCCTAACATTTTCATTACTACGCGTGTGCATTATTTAATTCTTGTTGGCCGAAACGAATTATTGCTTGATGATGTGTGCGAACATAACCAATGTTGTGTGCATGGTGTATGGGTTGGTGCATATGGTATGTGTGCTCTTACTAATAGGTGCATCTTAGCTTATTGCACTTTTTGTTTTAAAAAAAATCAACGATTATGACATTTTAGTTGAACTTATTGAAATTTTCATAAAAAGGGAAAATGTCAATATTAAGCATCCAATTGTGGGTGAACATGGCGTTTGGTAGGAGAAATTTCAATTCTTTTACCCATAATTTCACATTTTGATATACTTCATAAGTTTGGCCGGAGGAAATCGAAATAGAAAATTGTTCTTTTTTCCTCCTAATTTTTATCTCTAAACTTTCTCATCATGATGTGTCTTTCATCATTCATTGGATGCCAATGAATTGGTTAGCCCACTATTAACTAAAAAATAAATTTAAGGGAAAATGATCAAATAAGCCCTCGAACATTTCATAAGGAGTCAATTAGGTCCACGAACTTTTAAAACGTGCAATTAGACCCTCAAACATGTCAAAATAAGGCAATTAAGCCCACGAACAGGTAATTGACCTGTTATTACCGGTCATTTGGATTTTCCGGCGACCGGCGACACTTTCCGACCACCGACGACACAGTCCGGCGACCGGCTTATTTAATGGTTAAATTGCATATTTTTTAAGTTCAATGACCCAATTATACAAAAATGATAAGTTCATAGATCTATTGGACATTTTTCCAATTAGTAAATACTCAAAGAAAAGTAATATAAAATTCAAAAAATTAATTTTTACCAGGACCACATGATTAACAAAATGCAATTAAAACGGTACCCACGACGACACCACGTGGAGGCGGTGGAGTCTTGGAAGACATTAAATAGCGTCATTCCGTCGAATCGGACCTGCATTGTGCTCCGTCGAAGATCCGACCGTCTCCGTTCAGGTGTTTCCTGCATTTAGTAGCGTAAATACTTCAATACAAGCTATTCTTGTGTTTATCTTCTTTGCTGTTAGTAAAAAATTTCAGTTATTTGTTTACTTTAGCTTCAATTTGATCTTCCAGTCCTTTGTTTAGAAATACTCTAACCCTGAGACTGAGAAGTGGGCTCTAACCAGGTTCTATTTGTTTATTTTTCACCATGTAGAAGGGAGAAGATAGTGATATAGTTCAATTCACTCTGTTTATTCTTTTTCCATTTTGTTATATTTGCTTTGAGCTTGAATGGTGAATAGTTTGGTTTTCATGTAGTAGTATTCATTGGATGCGATAGTAGTTTGCATGGTTAACTTTTCAAGGTTAAGTATTATAGAAGGATATAGGCACAGAGATAAGAGGGAATTTGAGTGATGAAAAGAAAACTAAAACAAATATTGTAAATTATTCTTTTAAAATTGGATTTTCTAATGCTGGTTTCTCCTTTTATTAGAAATGGTAATCTCAAGAAATAGCAAATGGAGGGCCTTGGATGATAGATTTATTAACCTGCCAACGGATGTTTTAAACTGCATCCTAGATCACTTGCCTATTCGAGATGCAGCAAGAACAAGTATTTTGTCTAGAAAATGGAGATACATATGGGCTGCTCACCAGAATCTTTTCCTTCATCCGGAGGATATAGTCACTGTCACCAAAAATGATTTTGTTGGAATAGGCAATCGAATTCTCTTACAGCATATTGGGCCCATTCTAACTTTTTATGTCAATCTTTCAGATGTACACATGTCACAGTACCCAAACATTGATCCATGGATACTATACTTGTCAAGAAATGGGTTGAGGAAACTCAGAATAGAGAATTCCTGTGTTAGTGTTTATGCACTTCCCTCTTATATATTCTTGTGTCAAGAACTTACGTATCTGGATCTCACTAACTGTATCTTCAAACAACCATGTGGTACTATAAGAAGCTTTCAAAATCTTAAGAAGCTTTTTTTGATTCAAGTTGCTTTCAAGCCAGAGGTTTCTGCTTCTATCTTTACTGCATCAAAGCTTGAAACTTTGCGCTTAGAAAAGTGCAGTGGTATGGATCACTTGAACTTTGATGGCTGTTCATCATCACTTTCCTCCATGATACTTTACAAGAATCACGGGGTTAAACTGAGTTGGTTTATAAATTGCAAAAGTATTACATATGCAAAGCTTGTATTGCCAATGGAAGTTAAATCTTTTGGCCCTGGTAAGACGATCAATTTAGCAAGCTTGTTTAAACACTGGCCTCTAATTTCATACCTTTTTCTGGATGGATACCATCTCAAGGTAAATCTCTTTTAAGATTTTCGATTCTTATTTCCCGAACAATGTGTTTAGGTTGCATTATCATTTTTCTCTGTGCTGGTAAGCTTTTGGCTGCAGACTCTATTACGAGTGCACTTCCAGTTAAAGTCAACCACTTGAGGTATCTTACACTATATGGAATTAACTTTACCAATCTGGTACAAATCTCCAGCATCCTTTGCTTGCTTCACAGCTCTCCTAGGGTGCATAGCCTTGAAATTTGGACGAATGTGAGAAACTAATTTATTTATTTATTTCTACCCCAATCTCACTGTTGTTGTTTGAACTTATTTCAGTTTTGTTGTATGTATAGGTTTCGAAGGTGACTGCTGACGACAAACTCGTTTTACAGTATTTGCAAGAACGTTGCTGCATGAGCGAGGAGATTAACAGTTTGCGGGCTTTGAAGATGAAATATTTCCAGGGGACAAGAGCTCAAATGCTTTTTGTAAAGCTAATACTTGCGTGCTGCCCAGCCTTAGAAAGGGTTAGTTTTGTGGACAAGGGAGTAGAGGCATCGGAGGTCTCTAATATTTTGAAGGAGTTAGTGGTATTCCCTCGAGCTTCAAGGAAAGCACAAATCATATTCTGAACTTGTGACTAAAATTATGTTAAAATTTTCAGTTTCGCAGTTTGAAATTATGTTGGATTAGTTCCAAATAGGTACCATCCCATGTATGAAGTTTCTTATTTTCTTATATTGATTTTCGCTGTTGTCTTTTTCCCCGGCACTCCAGTCTTAATAGAAATAAATGTAATGTTTAATGACTCAACTGCCGGCGCGCAACTGCGGTCTGTTGCTCTCCACCTTGGACCCCACAATTCGGACCAAAAACCACCCTTGCAGGAGATTTTTTTTTTTCTCTCTCCCCCTTATCACTCCTCCCCATCACCTTTTACTCCTTAAAAACCATGTAAAATTTTGTTATTGGGAAAGGCCTAAGAGTTGGGCTAAGTGGTTGCGTTTGGCAGAGTTTTGGTATAATACAAGCCTTGTATGGTTATACCCCTCCCATGATGGCCCTTGGTTCCAATTCAAAGGAAGGAAGGCTGAGCTGGTTGGAAGAGAGAAATGATGTAATAAGAACCTTAAAGGAGAATATGAGAATAGAATGAAGCAACAAACTGATCGAGAAGGGAAGGAGTGAAAGATGATTGGAGGTAGGGAATTGGATACACTTTAAAATCCAACCTTACAGGCGAGTCTTAATGGCAGTTAGGAGTAATTTAAAGTTGTCTTCAAGATAATATGGGGAAGTTCCCTACAAGCTACTGCTGCCACCAGGAACTTTACTGTTTCAAATAAAAAAGAAGATTGGAGAGGGAATTGTCCGTCAGATTGATCCTCCATAACTAAACTAGTCAAGAAGGACCGATTTTGGTTGAGTCAGTGGCTGCACTTAGGAAAAGATTGGTTAAAAGGAACAATAAGGCAGTGGTACAAATCCTGGTGCAATGGTCTAATCTACATGAGGAAACTAAAATTGACTGATAGGTTAACTATTTTATCAAACAGGGCCAATATATTGATTGTTTGTGTAATAAGAGGTCCTTATACTGAGTTTTGAATGAAACTTTCAACTTCTTTCTCATATGCCTTTTCTCTCTCAAACCCTACACCCTTTCTTCTCTTCTCCCTACTGTTTATGCTTAATTTCACCTCCTAAGGGTGTTACATGCTCTAATAGCTGACTGATTGATGATTACAGAGATAACAAAACTTATTGGGTTGGCTTTCTCTTTCTCCCAAGCACAGAAGCTTTGTGCAGTCTAGGTCCACCCATCCGCCATTTCTTGAAAGCCATTGTTGAGGATTGCCCAGCCTCGTACACTTCACATTAACAACTTAGTTTTGTAAATATTTGTTGTACCCACGAAAGAATAGTAAAGAATGAGAGGTTCTAAAAAGCTTACATTTCATCTCTTCCTGTGTTAGAAGTGTTAAGTGTTTGGAAGCCACTGCAGATGCTGCAGTGTATGCCTTGATCAACACTTCTTTGTATCTGGTCCGAAATGCAACCAACAGAAAAGGCCCTATTGTTTTGTCACCGGTTCTACACAAAACAAATGCATTAATTCAATTTCAAAAACATCATAGTTGAACACAAGCATATAAGGAGGCATTTGATGCAACATAAAATGAAGATACAAGTAACTCACAGTCTTGCTATCTTGCATCCAAAGTCATAAAAATATGGGCATCGGCCTCTCAAATCCACATGTGCAGCATCAGCTCCGATCTCATCCTTTGTTCTATCCCTCCTTTTGAGAGGTTCATCCCGATGTCTATCTCTTGGTCTCTCCCTGGTGAATGCATCACAAGAATAAAATAAAGCAGTCCTATTAAGCTAAAAAGAAGATATCGTTAAATAATTTCTAACAAGCCTCCTTTCACTAAAGGGGAGTATAGTGCATAGTTTGAGATCAACTCTTGTTCAGATCTAGTGTAGCAGGGGATTAAGTTAAAAAGAGTTTCACTTCATCTACTAAATTGAACAAGATCTGGCTTAAAGGCACAAAAGCATGTGCAAATTAGGATCAAACTTTCTCCAAATTAGTCCATAAGTTAAGTGTAGACCATTGCGTATTTGACATCCCAATTAGCAGTTACAAAACAATTCAAGTAGCTACATATTTTAGTTTAATACTTAATAGCTTAGTAATTTATGGAAAGAAAGAGAAACAGACTAAATAATAGATATTAGATTTGTTGAAACTGTTATTGTAGGGTGGCTAAATGAAGACCATACTCTGAGTCTTCTTGATGTAATTTTGTGTATATACATATGAATCAGATTCATCATCATATCGAACACCAACAGTCACTTTAATGGGCAAAGTTGAAGCTCCTTACTCTTTACAAAGACATTTACACATCTATCATAATCTTAATTCTACAATCATTGTATCCAATCATTCAGTATAAAACACCACAAAGAGAAAGTATGCAGACTTTACTTGGTGTCAAAGCATGACGGAACTTTAATCTTCACTGCTTGTTTCACATATAGCTCACGGGCAAGCCAAAACGGCATTTCTACTTCCATACCAGCTCCCACCTGAAAGTTTAGGGTGTTTAGTTTGTCAAATTTTTCCTTTTTTCCACTTTTTCTATCTCCAATATTTCATTTCCATTCTACAAAAAGTAGTGGGTCCCACGTGAAGTGTTTTGAAAAAAGTGTGAACTGCTAAATACCAATGATGAACAGTACCCTGTTCATCTGCATTTTCATTTTGTAGAAGAATTTTTCCATTTTTTAAGTTTTCCATTTCCAATCATTTTCGATTTTCCATCCTTCCAGAAAATTGGAAAATTTTTCCAAATACTGAACACACTATTACTATCTGTTGTTTCCATTTCAAAACCCCTCACATCAAAACAAAAAATGAGGAAAAAAAAAAAGGGATAAAATCCCCTTTGCTGAATTTTTCAGCAGTGATTGAAACTTCACCTTATTCATATCATCACAGCAATCAAATATCCCAACTGCATTGGCAGTCTTCTGGAATACAGCTGGAACAAGCTGAAATAAAGAAATGAAACAAAGGCAAAGAAAAATCAAATTAATATAATTAATTTAACGAGCAAAGAGGAAAAAGGTTTGTTCTTCTGTAATTCCAAAAAAAAAAAAAAAAAAAAAAGAGGATAATCTGACCTCTTCTTCAGCTAAAATATCATCAATGTCATAATAATTTGCCATCCTATAATAAAAAAAATGTTTGAGATCAGCCTCACTATCTTTTTAGAACAGTAATTGATCAAATTATTGTAATAAATTCAGCCCTCTGCACATTCAACCACAAATACATGAAAATAGAGTTACGAAATCAAAATTAAATATTAGTATAATATAATGATTATCACATGTAGTGGATGCAACCCTTGCACAATTAATGCATACAAGAATAGCACACTGCACATATAGTGGATGCAAGATGCCTTCTGACACAGGCTAAAAAATGCCAACCTAAAAATATTAATATCAATATGTAAAATTGCACAAAATTTTACTTCGTAATTCTTGTATTGAATATTTAAAACAAAAAAAACAAAACAAAAAAAGAGGCATTTTTCCATCTACTATTCAATAAAAGAAAATGAAACAGAAAGGCACACTTCAAGCCACACAAACTATGGAAGCAATCCTAAATACATCATGAACCATCTGGCATATCAAAAGGGTGAACAAATAACAAGATATTTAAGAGTAATAGAAATTAGAATATTAGATCAATGCAAAGCTGAAAAGAGACCTAGAGTAATCCACTATAGTTGAGGTTGGCATCGTGGTTAGTGATACACAGCCTGAAGACCCATCTTTGTATGAATTTGAATATTATTGACCAGATATTCAGATAAAATTCACGAAGTCGCAAACCATTCAGATTAAAAATTTATTTATAGAACTCTAAATGATTTCCTGGTTTCTATAATTGTTAATTTCTCTATACATATTTTTTTTCTCCAAAACATTTCCCAACACCACTACTTTGGTGTGAAACATTTTACTAGTATGTTAGTATTTTAGAAAGACTAGATTTCATAAACAATTTAGGAAAAACAAGCATAAATGCATTATATTTATGTTAATCAAACCTACATATGAGAAAACCTGTTACTCTGAAGTCTAAACTCTGATATGGCAAAATGGAAACAGGCAGTGAGCAGCAAAAACCTAGAGGAGACAAGGCAGTGGTGCTTGACAATTTGAAGGGGAGGAGGGAGGGGGGAGGGGGGGAGTGGTCAGAGGAGAGAGGAGAGGAAAGAAGGATATTACCCATACTTGTCTCAAATCCATTTAATACTACCTTAGGGTAACCGAACCCACTTAATATGTTCCAAAAAATTTAAAATTTAAAAATAAAGGCATCACTTTGTCCAATATATATGCCTTCTGCCAATCTATCCAATAAAAAGATTGACAGAACTGCATAAGTTTAAAGATGAGAAGTTTTAAGACAAAGATCACAAGAAATGATTAATTGTCTTTGAAATGATAGCTTTGTCTCTTAATACAGTTGGAATAAGACATTGTAAATTTATAAATAAATAAATAAAAAATCATATCAAATCAATGATTAGCATATTGGCAGTAATTAATACATCTTAAGCATCACAAAATATCATTTGCCTTAATATAAATATATAATTGTTCTTTTATCAGTTCTTGAAATCTCTCAAATTAGTTTTACAAATCTCTCAAATTAGTTTTACAGATCTCATAATACAATCCTATAGAATATTATATATTTTTTAGAAAACATGTAATTTTTGTCCCTAAATTATTGGGTAATTGTCATTTTTGTCCCTAATCCTTGCCCGTGCTCATATTTCATTCTTAAGTTTTTATCACGGTTGTTCTTCTCATCCCTTGTTCTTCGGCTTTTGTCCCTAATTCTTGGGGAATTATTATACATTCCGCACAAGAATTAGGGATGAAAAGGGCAACCTTGATAAAAGGTTAAGGACAAAATACGAGTAAAGACAAGAACTAGGGACAAAAATAACAATTATCTAATAATTCAGGAACAAAAATTGCAATTTTCCCTGTTTTTTTTCAGCAAATCACAATTCTCTAGAATGTTGGTCACGAGTACAAATTACAAATCTTCATCTGTTGACAAGAAAATTCAGTTTATTATATGACAAGCTAAACTAATGTAGACAGCATCAGAAACAATGGATAAGCTGGAACAAGAAATAGATTTAAAAGAGTATAACTGTATAAACCCATAGGCCATAAGTGCTTTGAATCAGAATTTCGTGCTAGTGTGCTCTGGAATCCATTCAACAGAAAAACGAATAATACCAAAGAGTATAGTTGCAGTAACAAATCAACAATGCTTCATAGAAATGATAGAATATTATTAAATTTAGGGGCTTTAAGAATTAGAGATTTAGGGTTTTATACAATTAGAATTAGGGGATTTAGGAATTAGGATTCGAACCTGCTGCCGCTTTCCGGACGAGTATACGACGGGCTCCGGCCAATAACGACGAATCGCTGACTGCTGAGTACTGACAAAGCCCAGAAGTCGGTGCTGAAGGATTGATTCGCGAGAAGCCGCACGGCTGCTGGAATGCGGGCTGCCTGCTTGCTGGGAGTCTGGGAGAATTCCGGTGAGTGCAAGCGTTGCCTGCTTGCTGGGAGCGAGTGAAAGAGAAGACGAAAAGGTGAAGGTATGTGGAGGGGCAAGGGCGACAGTAGAGAGCTGAAGTTGTGTCAAAATATTTTTGAAGATAAGCATAAGAAAAACTTCTAAACAAATTTCCCGCCCAAACTACATTACCAAATCGATTAAGGGTGTGTTTGGAAGCCCGGAAAATGATTTCTAGTCAATCATTGGAAAACCCAGTCAACGGAAATTGATTTTCGTTGACTGGGAAAAATAAGCCCCTCTTGGCAGAAAATGACTTCCGCCAAATTTGGGCCGAAGTCATTTTCCGCCTAGGAGAAAATTACCGTGTTTGAGCCGTCCCACTCTCAGTTCGGCGGACTGGTTTCCGGGGCGCCGGCTCTGGTTTCCGGCAAGGCCGGCCGGAAACAAGAGTAGATCTGCTCTGGTTTCCGACGAAACCAGAGCAACGACTTTCTTGTTTTTTTAAATTTTTATTTGTTTTATTTATAATAAATATTATTAGTTTATATATTTTTATATGTTAAATAAAATAATAAAATAAATAAATATACATTTTTTCCGGAAAATGAACCAAACACACAAAGACAGTTTTCCGTAATGCAACCAAACACTGGAAATCAAACTATTTTCCGGAAAACGACTCATTTTTCAAAAGTCATTTTCCTGCTTTCCAAACACACCCTAAAATACAAGATATGCGGTTCAGATTTATTATTTCTGTGCTCATTTCCAGATTTCTACATTCTTGCCCCAAATTATTCCTGCATTCATTGCATATTGGAGATGGCCAATATTTCCCAAAAAATTAAAATAAATAAATTTCTTAATTCTTTAACATGCAGACTTCTTTAGTAATTCTCGGTAAGTTCTTCATGAATGCACAATAACTACTCCAGCTCCGTGACTACTACATGAATGCACTGCCGTACATTCGTGTAGTAATTACCATGCATTCATGTAGTAGTTTTGGTGTAAAAAACTTACCCGTGCATTACTGCAGAAGTCTGCATGTTTTCACGTTAAGAGATTTTCTCAACTGAATGGGACCATAATATAATATACAAGACTGTCAAAGCGGGCCGGGCCGGCCCAGTAGGCCCGTTAGGCCCGCGGGTTAGGATTCATACAACCCTAACCCGCCCCGCGCTGGTACGCGGGCTCCGCCGGCCGGCCCGCGGGTTTTTGTTTTTGTTTTGTTTTGTTTTTTTTTTTTTCCTACTCTCATATTAAATTAGGTAAAAAAAATTACATATAATTAATAAATATCAAATAATTAAATACTATCAAATTATTGAAATTAACAATCCTAAACGTACACAGTAGTGCAGTACTAATAATAATATATAGACATATAGTGTATCAAAATTATGAATCATAATATATAGTGTATTAAGTAATATATTAGTACTGTACGTGATACTGTGGATAGGTTTAGCCGTTTAGGATTTTGTTAATTTGGTAGTATTTAATTATTTAATATTTAAATAATTATATGTAATTATATATATATATATATATATATATAATTATTTATGTATTTATATTTTTTTAATTAATGAGTATTTGGCCCGCGGGCCAACCCGTGCGGGTTGCGGGTCAATTTTGGCCTGCCCCGTTAGGCCCGCATTTTCGCGGGCCTATTTTTTCATGACCCTAACCCGCCCCATCGCGGGGCGGGTGCGGGCTGGCCCTCGGGTTTCAGCCCACTTTGGCAGCACTAAAATATATATTCTATGAAAGACACATGGAGCATCAGGAACAATCCTATTTGTTTTTATCATAACAGTGCTACCTGGATTTGAGTTCAGACATTCTTGAGCATAATCTTTTAGTCTTTTAAACTGCTCCTCATAGCCTGCAGCTAGTTTTTTAAGAATTCCTTTTATAGTCCTTCTAGCCTTGTTGATTGAAATATTTAGCTTTAAATTTGCTTTTGTGTCATTTTTCAGCTGAGTAAATCCAATGCAAGGATCTTTTTTGACTTTGTCCTCTAATTTAACTACAAGCCACTTTTGACTCACAACTCTTAGCTTGTACTTTGAATTGCATCTATGAACCAGATTAATTGCCTTTACTTGAAAACATTTGTATCTTTCTTTCCACTCTGCACTATAGTAGAATGGACACCCCTCTCTAGTACACTTTGTCCTTACATATTTAGGTTCATTTTTTTCCCAATAAATATCTCTTTTATTATGTAGAGCACAACTTATCATTGCATTTTTAAATTGGACATTATCACCAAACTAAATACTTAACTCAATAGTTGGTGGACCAGACTTAGGAGTATATCTTGGGTATCTACATTTCATCCTACTGGATTGGACCTCTTCACCAACATCATTCTCATCCTCTTGTTGAATAGTGAGTGGATCATCAGAATCATAGTACACACTCACATTCCCTTCATGCTCATCAACGACAGTGGTTTCAGGTTGCCTACATACACCCTCATTGACAACCTCTTTATCAACCCCACCATCACTTTCTGCCCCATCGTCACTATGAAAATCTTACCCAACTTTCCATTCTATTTCAACACCACCATCACTATCAAAATTTGACCCAACTTCCCCTCCTATTTTAGCCCCACCATCAATATCAAATCCGACCCAATTTCCCCTCTTATTTTAATCCCACCGTCACTTTCAAATTCTTCCCCAACATCCCCTCCTATTTTAGCCCCACCTCACTTTCAAATTCTGCCCCAACATCCCCTCCTATTTCAGCCCCAACATCCCCCTCATTCTCAAATTCAAACTCATCAAAAGTCCAATTCAATGTGACATAAACCCCCAGATTGAGCCCTATTTTCTGTTTCTGCATTTTCAGGGTCAGGTAAAGACATATAACCAATTCTGGATCCTCTAGCCCATGTTCAACATATATCTCACACTTCTTACCTTTCAATGTAATCTGAACTAAGTGCATACTACTGGCATCGTCATTTAAAAGCTTCAAGCACTTAAAGGATTCTTCAGGTAATTTGTATGTTAGTGATACAATTTTTCCATATCATTGCTCTTTTATGTACTTCATCAGATGTGGATAACATACATAGTCTGGGTCAATTATTAGAGATTCTACTTCTCCTCCCTACATACTTAAAGTTAGGGTTTTTTTTTTTTTTTTTAATTTTTTTTAAATAAATAAAGTTACCACCATGGTGAATAAGTAATTCAATAGTATCTGACATCCTGAAATAGAATAAGTAAATGCACAATATAAAAATTAGAATTAGACAAAACTAATATGTTTCACATATTTTTTTTTCAACTGTCATAACATCTTTTGCACATCTTTTTCCACAATAATTAAATGCATAATTTAAAAAGGGTAATTCTATTTGCACCACCCAAAATTCTATTTACACCACCATTTAATAGGTTTGATAGCTTTATAGGTGGTGTAAATAGAATTTGCTATTTACACCACCTTCATTAAAGTTTGTCAAATATAATGTTTTCTATTTAAAATATTTATTATTTATTATTTATTATTTATTTATATTTTTAATTGTGATAGAATAATAATTTTGTCTATAATATTTTGTAATTAAATATTTAAAATATTTATTATTATTATTATTTTAAATTGTGATAGTATAATAATTTTGTGTATAATAATTTTTAATTACTTTTTGTAGTATCTAATGTTTAATAAATTTTCATGATATTCTTTATAATTCAAATTTTTTGTATGCATTATTTTACTTTATTATAATAATATAATAAATTAATTTTCAATAGCTAAAAACATTAAAAACATATTAACATCACAATAAAATATAAACAGAAACTTTTCATTCCATTTCAATCCAATATAACATTTTCATGAGTACAACTAGAGCGTACGTACTCATTGTAAGTATTGATCCGATTTACATATGGCTAGGATTTTGTAGGACCCACAAGAGCTTTACCAGACAGTATACAGAAAAGCATGACCACAAACACACTTTCACTTTATTACATTTAACAAGCATCTTTATTTTCAAAAAATAAAACATGACCACAAACACAATATCACTTTACATAATAGTAAGCATTTGACAACATGTTTATTTGAATTTGAAATCCCTAGGATAATGCAAAGCTTACCTAGTCGCTCGTATTCGGTTTCCTACAACTTCTCCACCTTGCTCGCTCGTCAACGTCGTCCGCTTCTCCACCTGGCCAGTTGTTAATGTCGTCGATTACGCTAGGGTTTTTAGAATTTGGGAATAAAGTTGGGGGAACATTAGTTTTTTTTTTTTTTTTTTAATGTTATTTACGAATTGGGATTTGGGGGGATATTTCAATTAGCCCCATTTTTTTAAAAATTATTTTCATGACATGTATTAATGCCACCTCCTAACGGGGTTAAGTCATCGCAAATCGGAGGTAACTTGTGAAAAAAGATTATCGAACAAATTTAGGAGGTAATTGTGTCTAATTACATTATGTTTTAGATGGTAGGGCGAATTGAACACTTTGAGGTAGTAGATGGGCCTATTTGACCCTTCTGCCAAACGTTTTTCTTTCAATTTTTTTTCATCCAACCAAACATGTTCTCAATATATTTTATCTAGTTATCTATTGACCTTTTTGGTTTAAACTTTAAACTAGAAAATCAAATATCAAATACTCTGGAGTTTTTTGCACTTTTAGTCCCACAACTATAGTGGCACTATCAGTATTGATCCACGACTTTCAAACATTGTAATTTCGGTCCACGACTATTGTTTTTGTTGCAAAATGGTCCTTCGAGCGGATTTTATGTTAATTTCTCGCCTGGAAAAAAATTCCCCCTTTCAAGTAGGGTTAAAATGGACATTTACATTGTTGACCTGTTAAAATGTGTTTTTTGCACTTTGGTCAGCAGAATAACATGTTAACAACGGTCAACAATGTAAATGTCCATTTTAACCCTGCTTGAAAGAGAATTTATTTCGACGAGAAATTGATGAAAAATCTGTCGATTTTTTTCAGTGAGAAATTGACGGAAAATCTGTCAAAAGAATCATTTTTACAACAAAAACAATAGTAATTGATTAAACTTATAAGATTTAAAAGTTGTGGATCATTTCTAATAATGCCACTACAGTGGGGTAAAAAGTGCAAAAGCACTCAATACTCCGTATTTGTTTAATTTTAGGTGAAATATAATACGGAGTATTTCTTTTTGTGGAAGGAGGCGAGTAGATAAATAGGTGGACCGGGTCGACGGCTCTACGCCATCTAACTCGTACAACGGCTACAAGTGGTTTGCCCACGGGGCCCCTATCTTCTCTCAGCAAGCATATCTCTTGCCCTATTTACTGCCATCTTCTCCTCCGTAAGCATATTTACTATACGGTTCCCTTCTTTCTCCGGGTACGTATTTACTCCTCTATAAATAATCTCTATGCAATTTATTTTCTTAATTTCTTAATTTTTATTTTCATCTTTGTTGATATTAGGATTTTGATTGCGTAATCGATCAATCCAAGAGGTTATCCAAGGCCGCGAACTCCAGATTACGGCGTCGTACTGGCCGATCGAGATAGCGGCAGCTTTCACTATATACGGTTACTCTTTTCGGTTTCGGTTTTGGTTTCTGAAGTGGAGAGAAAGTTGGATGAGTTTGTTTTAGAAATCAAGAAAAGAAAAGAAGGAAGTGCCTGAAATTTAGGGTTTGTTTTTGGAGGCAATTCTTTTTGTAGTTTATCTTGTTTAATTGTATCATCTGTATTAATGAGAATTTCTGGCGGATTCTGAGGAAATCCCTTAAAATTT
>CM008342.1:23830946-23843418 GCA_002525835.2 Ipomoea batatas | reverse complement strand
TTAATAAAATAATAAATAAATAAATATTAACAATATTGCCATATTAGATATATTACAAATTATATATCACCAATCACCAATTAATATTATTAATAAATGTGGATAATGGCGTTACATTATTAATAAATATGGATAATTGATAAAATTAATAAAATAATAAATAAATAAATAGATAATATCCATTATGTTGTTACTAAAATGCCCTCCAGTTTTGGGGGGAAAACTTTTGCTAGGCACTTCTATTATTATATATATATATATATAGATATATAGATTTGCTTTTATTTGCTTCGCATGATGGACTGCATTCTGGCCCGTAGCAGTAGAGTTACATTTAAGAACTGTTTTTTTCACTTATATCTTCGAAAAGACTTGTTGTTGAAGCGAAGTAATTTTGTAGTTGTATATCTATCGATAGTTCTGGCCATAATGGACGTGAACAATTTAAGGATAGGCATTGCGTCTCTTCTGCATTACTCTCCTGCAGGTACATCTTTCTCTCATAAGATGTTCCTTACAATCCCGAGGATGGAGCCAGTGCAGTCGAACACTTGGTTAGATGAGATGAAATCTTCCTCGCCCACTCACAAGAATAGGAATAAAGATCACAGTATCGACCACATATCAAACGAGAACGATGATCTCTATTACAATTGGACAGTATGTTCAGCCTTTCTTTTCCGTGTGTGTGCTTTCTGTCAACAAAACACCGTAATTCTTCCTTGCTTAATCTTCTGTTTCTTTCGTGTCTAACAGATCATATATCCATCGGCACTTGCATCCTTTGAGCAAATCACAAACTATGCAAAAGGAAAGAGGATAGCGTTATTTTTGGATTATGACGGGACCTTATCACCAATCGTGCGCAATCCAGATTGTGCATTGATGTCAAACGCTGTGAGAACCTAGTTATATTTATTTTTGAAGAAATAAAACATCTAAAGTTTTAGTATCATTTTTCTTTTGGGGATTAATCTCGATACCTAATAAAATGCTTTCAGATGAGAGCTGCTGTAAAAAAGGTTGCAAAATATTTTCCAATAGTGGGAGAAGTTGTGATAAGGTAGCTTGCTGCCATTTGTATGCTGTGTCTGCGTGTCTATACATATATATTTTTTTCCCGTTGCAGTAATTTCACCTCTAAGATAACCTTTTCCGTTTCTGTAGGTATACGAGTTTGTAGGGCTAACGGAACTTTATTATGCTGGTAGTCACGGTATCGAAATTCTGGGGCTTGTGCATACAAATAACTATAAATGCGTTAGTTCCACTGACGAGCAGGTAATAACGCTATTACTTTTAGACTAATCTTGATTGAAGAGATGCGATCTTTGTTTCCCATCTGTGACTGTACTTATATGGTTACGGTTTTTAATTTTCGTGAACATATATAAGGTAGGGTAGTTACGATGTACATATTTAGATCATCATTCAATTCATCTTCATACAAAGGAGGCGATTTCTTTCCTTGTAGTTTCCACGCTAAGTTTGGTAAGTCTTCCGTCTCCAACCTAGCCGTTGCGGCGGCAGGCGGAGCCCTACGATGGCGCAAGCGCCGCCCGGTCCTGGTGGTGACCCTCCCGACACCCCAATGGAGGAGGGAGATCCACATGCACACTCGGCGAAGAAGCATAGGTCCTACAAGCGTTCGTTAGCGGACGCAGTGTCTTCCTTCACCAACGTCCCTAACGTCGACTCATCACGTATTGATAGCAATGAATGGGCTTTTGAAGATATAGACGTGGTTTCTAACTATGAACCAGATGCGGCTGATATGGGAGATGGCCGTCCCCGCGTCACCTTCTCCAAAGAGCTGCGTCGAGAACTATGCAGCGCATGGAAGATGTCTCTAATCATCAAGTACCTGGGCAAGAACATCCACGTTAATATTCTGAATCAGCGGCTTCCCGTGATGTGGAATCTACAAGGGAAAATGACCCTAATCGATATCGGTTATGGGTGTTTCGTGGCTCGCTTCGACAACAAGATTGACTACCTCCATGTTCTTCTCGACGGCCCGTGGAAGATCTTTGACAACTATCTTGTCACGCAGCGGTGGGAACCAGGGTTTCGTTCCCGTACGGCTAAATTCTCTAAGATGGCGGTATGGGTTAGACTTCCCGAGTTACCTATGGAATACTTCCGTGACGACACCATTAGAGCGATTCTGGATAATGTGGGCAAGCCGCTCAAACTTGACAGAACAACGGTGGTGGCTACAAAAGGGAGGTTCGCCCGTGCGGCGGTGGAAATCGATCTTAACAAACTGCTTGTCTCCGAGGTGTGGGTTTATAACGAGGTTCAGATCGTAGAGTATGAAGGCCTGCATGTCGTCTGCTTCCATTGCGGCGTCGTCGGCCACCGAGAACAGGCGTGCCCGGAAATTAAGACGGTGGAGGTTGATGTCCCAATCGTAGACTTGAACGCTAACCCTATCCCGGAAACTACGAATAACCAGCAATCACAATCGCTGATCCCTCCACCTCAGGCTCAGGAGAAACGACGATATAGAACTTGGATGTTAGTTACGAAGAAATCAAAGCCGGGGGATTCGGTCAAGAACACACGACAAGCCAGAAAAGATCCCAACCTCCCTGCTGCCAACCGTGGTAACCAGTATGGTCTACTGGCTGATATTCATGAAGATAATGAACCGACTAATCATAGACAAAGAACAGACAAGGGCAAATCCAAAACTATGCCACGACAAACTTCCAGAGGTAAGCATCCCATTCCTCCCGCCCCACCACAGCCACAACCTCCACCCACAGTGACGACCAGCAACCCCTCGGCGAACACTCACCTTCCTGATCAGAACGTTCGGACGCGTGGGGGACGTACCGCCGCAGCTAGAGAACGCGGTAGAGGTTCGGGTAGAGGCAACGGAGTGAACCATGGCATCTCTCATTCGTTTTCCCCTACCACTGGTCTGGTGAGTCAGTTACGTTCCCAGAGTATTTTTCAGTTTGGTGGTTCACACACACCGTCTCCTACTGTGACAGGTATGCCTTCTAATCCTGTCGAAACGGATCCTCCGTCTTGTTCTACGCCTGGAGAGGGCGGTGACCGAACCTCCCCCGGTCCCACAGGTTTGCCATGAAGATCATAACCTGGAACTGTAGGGGCATCGTTAATGGACGTGTCAGGAAGCATGTTAAACAACTCCTGATTACGTCAAAAGTGGATGCCTTCTGTTTATTAGAAATCAAGTCCGCTAAAGCGGATAAGATGATTGACCTGGCTTATAACTTAGGGTTTAACAACCACTTTCTGGTTAACCCTATTGGGTTTGCTCGTGGTCTCCTTCTTTTTTGGAAACAGGGTCACATTGACCTGGAGATTATTAGTCACAATTCTCAAGCCATTCATACCAGAGTGAATCGGCCTTCTAAGAATTGTTTCATTACCTTCGTGTACGTTAGACCTAATCCTTTGGCTAAGTGCAGGTTTTGGGATCTTTGTAAATCCCTTTCGGGTACCATTCAGATCCCCTGGCTTGTTCTAGGGGATTTTAACGATATTGCAGGTATGGAGGAACAGTGGGGGAGCACTAACTCCAACACCAACCATTTCCAACGGTTTTCTGAAGCCTTCGGGGACTGAAATCTCTTGGATCCAGGAACTTCAGGACCTAAATTCACTTGGCATAGATTGGTGGGAAATATGGTGATTCAAATGAGGAGACTGGACAGACTCCTTTGGAACATTGAAGCTCAATTAGCCTTCCCCGAAGCTAAACTGTTGGTCTTACCTCGCCTCTATTCGGATCACAATCCTATCTTGTTCGTGGAAGAAGCGGGCCAACCACCGAATAGGAGTTCGAGACCCATCAGATTTGAAGCGGCTTGGCTTAATAGAGATGACTATAATCTCATTTGGAAAGAGGCCGTGAGTAATAGCAACCAGTCGTTTACAGACATCATCTCTACGGTGACCCGTAAAAGCCTGCTTTGGAACCGTAATGAGTTTGGCAACATCTTCAAAAGAAAACAGAGTTTGATCACAGATATTCAAAACACTCAAAACAGGAGTGACTTCACAGTGTCTCGTGATCTCCAAAAACGGGAAATGGACCTCATTAATGACCTCAATGAAGTGCTGGATCAAGAGGAAGCGTTTTGGTTTCAGAAATCTATGATGGATTGGATCAAAGATGGTGATCACAATACCCGGTTCTACCACAACGCTGCAGTGATCAGAAGGAATAAGAATAGGATCAGGTTCCTCAAGATTAACGGAGCTTGGACGGAAAATCACCCTTCCCTGAGCGCTCACATTAGAAACTTTTTTACTTCCCTTTTTTGCAGGGTGGAAACAAACGACGCGGCTGTCCTAACCCCGGTGGCAGATGAACACACCATAATGCACACCCAGGCGATGGGTCTGTGCCGCCAGACACCCCTCGATGAAGTTAGAAAGGCGGTCTTTGGTATGAAGAAATATGGGAGTCCGGGGCCGGATGGGATTCCAACGATCTTCTATCAACATTTCTGGAGTGAGGTGGGCCAATCGTTGACAAATATGGTTAATCAGGCCCTGGTTAGTGGCATGGTTAATAACTCTCTCCTGACGGCCTTCATCACCCTTATTCCAAAAAAGAAGGTCCCTGAGACTGCAGCTGATTTTAGACCGATCACCCTGTTAAATGTAGACTTTAAAGTTATCTCGAAAGTCCTGGTTAATAGACTGCGGCCTATCATGCAGAAATTAATTGGGCCGCACCAGAATAGCTTTCTTCCGGGCCGCTCCACGATGGACAATGTCATCCTTACACAAGAGGTGGTTCATACCATGTCCTCTAAAAAAGGTAAAAAAGGCTTTATGATTGTCAAAGTGGACCTTCACAAAGCCTACGATAGTGTCTCTTGGTCCTTCCTGGAAGACACTTTAGTTAGATTCAGATTTCCGAGAAGTATCATTGATCTTTTACTCTTCTCTCTTCGAGAAAGTGACATTTCCATTCTGTGGAATGGGGGTCGCCTTCCAGCTTTTAAGCCGGGTCGTGGCCTCCGCCACGGGGACCCTCTTGCCCCGTATTTGTTTAATTTGGTTATGGAAAGACTTGCATATGACATCCACAATAAAGTTGCAATAGGTACCTGGAAACCGATCAAAATCTCAAGGGGAGGGATCGACATTTCTCACATTTTCTTTGCAAATGACCTAATGCTCTTCGGAGAAGCGTCGGAGAAACAGGCCAAGACCATGATTGATTGTCTCAACAACTTTAGTGCAGCTTCGGGTCTCACTGTTAACCTGACAAAGTCTACCACCTTCTGTTCCCCTAATCTCAATGCAGGGCTCAGGAATCGTATCAAGGATATTTTAAATATCCCTATTGCAGCTAACATGGGACACTACCTTGGAATGCCTATCCTTCAAAGACGTGTTTCTCGCCACACCTTCTCTTATGTGGTGGATAAAATGCGTAAGAAGCTCGCAACCTGGAAAGCCAGCGCCCTCTCCATGGCGGGGAGAAGAACCCTCGTGCAGTCCTCGCTAGCGTCGGTCCCAACATATTCCATGCAGTCGCTTGCCTTTCCGGTAAGTACATGTACTGACATTGATAGAGTTTGCAGGAATTTTTTGTGGGGGCACGATGATACCACAAGAAAGATCCACACGGTCAACTGGTCAGACATCTGCAAACCTCGGGGGGTAGGTGGGCTGGGCCTCAGAAAAGCCCGTGATTTCAACATGGCCTTTCTCACCAAAATGGCGTGGCAGCTGTGGTCTAATGAAGATAAACTCTGGGTACAAGCTATAAAAGATAAATACGTCAAACAGGGTGATTTTCTACAACTCACGAACTGCTCAAACGCTTCGTGGGGATGGCGTAGTATCCTAAAAGGTAGAGATATTCTCATCAAAGGTTTAAAGTGGCGTGTCAGTGATGGCAAATCTATTAATTTTTGGGGAGATTGGTGGGTGGGGGACCGACCTCTAGCGGAGGCTGTTCCAAACGGTGGTGTCTCCACCCCCGCCCACACCATGGTAGATCACTTCATCACTCCTTATAACACTTGGAACATCCAAGCTCCAAACGATGTCCTTCCTCCAGTCATTGTGGACGAAATTCGAGCAATTGCTTTACCAACCTCTCACAATCAGGTAGATCAACTGACTTGGCCCCATTCAAATTCTGGTTTAGTTTCGGTTGCTTCGGCTTTCTCCTTTATTTCAGGGAATGACGGAGCGGAGGACCCCTATGCTTGGATTTGGAAGATCACCTGTGTCGAAAGAGTCAAACTGTTCGTTTGGAAAGTGGCGGTCAATGGTCTTCTCACCAATGCTGAACGCCTCCGACGGGGTCTATCCTCAAATGGTGACTGCCCTAGATGCGGTGCACATGACAAATCTATAGACCATCTCCTCCGCCATTGTGATTTCGCAAAGAATTGTTGGGAGTCGGCGTCAACACCGGCGGGATTCATGACAAGCTTCCACCTTCCTCTCACGGACTGGATGAAGAAGGCCTGCACGACGTAAACACATGACGACGGAAGCAGATGGAACACAGTTTTCCCCTATCTCCTATGGAACATGTGGAAAGCTCGCAACAACCTTGTCTTCAATGGTATCAACGGCTCGGCAAATGACATCATTATCAAGGCGAATAGGGAAGCGAAAGAGGCTCACAGAATCCTTCTCAAACACACAGGGCCCTTACATGCACGGCAAACTTGGGTCGCTTGGTCACCTCCACCGCTAGACTATGTTAAGATGAACTTAGACGGCGCAAGGAAATCTATTTCAGGTCTAGCCAGTGCCGGTGGTTTAATTCGGGATCATAGAGGGAGGTGGATCGTTGGGTTCACGACAAACATCGGTCGCACCTCTAGCTTCAACGCAGAACTTTGGGGATTTCGGGAGGGCTTGATCGCTTCCATCCACCGTGGCTTCACTCGCCTCATCACGGAGTCCGACTCTAAGGCCTTGGTGAATGTCATTGTTAACAACTCTGATGACGGTAGCTTGGATTCCACTTTAGTTGCGGACTGCAAAGCCCTTACACGCCATTTCCAGGAGTTTAGGCTTAATCACACCCTACGGGAAGGGAACCAGTGCGCTGACTTCCTTGCGAACCTCGGGCAACACTCAGATTGGGGAACGACTCTGTTAGATCACCCCCCGGATGGACTGACCACGCTGCTGGCTCGGGACGCTCAAGGGGTTGCTTCGTGTAGACGACATTAGCTTTAAGGGATCTTCGGATCCCTTCCCCCACCAAAAAAAAAAAGCTAAGAACTAATATAAGAGTAGAAGCTTTTTCAACACGTTTGAAAACTTGGACCCCTCCACGCACTTTAATTTACTCCACTTTGGTATGTAACACAACCCCTCTCAACCACTTTTTCAACATCCCAAAAGCAGGAATCTCCTCATCATACTCCTTTAAAATGTGGCTTCCATTCCATATATTAGTTAACAATATTATCTAATAATCTAAAATTAATTACAAACTATAATATTCAATTCCTATAGGATATAAAAGTGGCTTAATTAATTGGTGTTTCTTATGATCGAATAATATCATGTTATTAAAAGTTTGAATTGAAAGTGGGATGTAGATAGATAACGATTTGGAGAACGAGATTTTTGAATGTAGAAAAAGTTTTATAATGTTTTTTTTTTTTTACTATAGTTATGCTTAAAATAATATCCCAAAAAAATTAACCATGATAATAATTTAAGAAATTGATTAGAAAATTTTAAGGCTTGTGTTGCTTAATTACAATATCCTTGGAACCAATGTCATGTTTGGCAAACCTAGCTGAAAAGGTAGCTGAAAGCTGAAAAGTAGTTAAAAGCTATAAGCTAGTAGCTGAAATATATGAAGAGATGTTATGCTTAAAAGTGTTTGGTAAAATTAAAATTTTGATAAGCTGATAAATGTAAAAAGACTAAAAATGACATATTCATAAAATTTAAATAGTTTTAAATTTAAATAGGTTTGTTTACATATAATAAAATATAAAATAATGAAACCAATATATTTTAATAAAATATAAAGAAAGAACATACATTTGAAAATATATAAAGTAAAACAAAATATTTATAGTTCATAAAATTAGTTTATACAAAAATTAATGTGCAAACACACAAATGTCAAATTGAAATTACAACCAAACATATTGAAGAGAAAATGCCAAAAGAATTTTAATTAGGAGGGGTAAAAGATGTCGTTTATTTAAAATAATAAGAAAGATAAAAAAAATTAAGAAGGTACTAACTTATTTTGAAAAGCTACCTAAAGTAGCTTTTCATAACAAGCTCTTATTTTAGCTACTAGTTTATTTTGAAAATATTACCAAACAGAGCTTATGCCTTATTAGTAATTTAAAATAAACTATAAGCTCCTAAATAAGTCTACCAAACAGAGCCCAATTCACTTTCTCTCGTGAGTACTATGAAGTGTTGAAATGTGGAGAACTCAAACAAATCATAAAATGAACATTGGAATCTAGGAATGTTGTTTACAATTTTTTTTCCAAGAATTTTGATAGAGTTTCAAGAGAGAGAAATTGAGAATTTCAAGTGTTCAAATGTGTTTTTCCCAACAACCTAGTATGTATATAGGGAACTTGAAAATAACAGCATGCATTTAGCATGGTATTTAAATTTGAATTTATAATTCAAAAGTGTAATTCTTATAACTGGATAATTAAATTGAAAATAAAACATAAATTAAAGCTACAAAGTTAATTCTAAGATATATGGATTGAAATTAATCAATATTAATTTCTAAAATACCATACAAAGTTTACCTCTCTATTTCACATTTCGACCTTCTTGTTTTACCTCTCTCAATAGCGAGGCACCCACCTTGCTGTTTTCGTAGTTAGAAAAATTATTTTAAAATTTTGATAAAAAATTAGTTTATTTGTGATACCAAGGGTGCACACGAGTTCAAGCCTGAGACTTATTATTATTTTTTTTAGAAATTTTAAAACGGGTTTGAGAAAGAAAAATTGAGAATTTTTATGTGTTAAAACATTTTTACCAACAATCAAGTATGTATAGGGAACTTGAAAATAATAGTATTCAACATGTCATTTGAATTTTATTATTTTAAAATTCTAATTTGTAACTCTATAAATGGTTAATTAATTTGGAAAATTTGACAAAACTTTAGCTTAGCTTGTTTGTGCTAGTAAGTGTCGCAAATTATATCGTGGACCGTGGTCCACAATGCATTGTGGACCGCGGTCCCAAAACGACGTCGTTTTGATTAATGAAAACAGATGGATGAATTCGCGCCACTTACTTTCTTTTCATATATACTGCACTTTCTTTTCATATATACTACACTTTCTTTTCAACACAACTGCAGTTACTTTTTGATATAACTACAGTTTCATTCGATAATATAAAAACACAAATGTGAAACTGTTATTCAATATCTTTTCATATACACTGTACTTTCTTTTCAACACAACTACAGTTACTTTTTGATATAACCACAGTTTCATTCGATAATATCAAACACAAATGTGAAACTGTTATTCAGTATCTTTTCATATACACTGCACTTTCTTTTCAACACAACTACAGTTACTTTTTGATATAACTACAGTTTCATTCGATAATATCAAAACAAATGTAAGGCAGTATCTTTTGGAATGAACTGTAGTTTCAATTACGGGGCTCCGTCTCCCACTTACTAAAACGGCGTCATTTTGGGACCGCAGTCCACGATATAAGAACTGAGTAAGTGTTAGGATTATATTAGAGTTAGTGTTCTAGTTGATTTCTACTATTGTCTTTATATATCTGTTGTATTCTCTATGTACAAATAATCAAAATATACAATCATCATCTGGTATTAATTACCAGGTTTTTCCCGTTTCTTCTCATGTCGAACGTACACGATTTTTTTTTTTGGTGCGTAAGAGGGGCTGAGCCCCGGTGATTAGCGGATCCTCCTGATGGCGATGTTCCTAGCGTCCCTGTTGAGGAGGTCTTGGATCCCTTCAGGCGGTTGGTTCAGGATCGTAGTCCCCCACTCGCCATTTTGACCCATGTTTGCAAGGAAGTCGGCACAAACGTTTCCTTCCCTGTAGACATGGATGAGCTCGACATCCTGAATTTTCCGCATCAGAGAGGTGCAGTCTGTTATGAGGGTGTCGGTTTCCGGCCTTGATTCGGCATTTCTGTTCAAGATTTGGACCATAGAATTTGAGTCTGATTCGATCACTAGTTTGTTGAAGCCCCGGTCGATTGCAATCTTCAGACCTTCCCGGAGTCCCCAAAGTTCGGCGATGTAGCTGTTTGTAGTTCCGATTTTTGAGGCGAAACCCACAATCCAAGAGCCCGTGTGGTCACGAAAGACACCACCTGCGCTCGCCATACCAGAACTCGCCTTCTTGGCGCCGTCGGTGTTTAATTTGATAACACCGTGTTGTGGCGGCAACCAGTTTACCCAAACTTGACTACTTCGCAGGGGACCAAGGTTTCTCGATAGCAGCTTCCTTGTCTCTTGAGCCTCCATGTTAGCTTTGCGGTTTATTTCCCTCGCCGGGGTGTCGACATTGTTAAAGATCAAATGATTTCTGGCTTTCCACAAATTCCAGAGCAGGTAAGGGAACCGTGCGTTCCAACTTACGTTTTCGGCCCGTGAGGTTACTCTACCGCAGTTGTCTTCAATCCAATTCGCCAAAGGCAGATGGGAATATATGTTGAAACCGACCGGTGCGTTGTAATGGCTCCAACAATCCACTGCTTTGTGACACCTTCTGAAAATATGGTCCAGGGATTCTTCTCCTTCGTCGCATCTCGGACAATCGCTGTGAGTAGTCAATCCACGTCTCCTCCGTTCAGAGTTGGTGAGCAGGCCATTGTGCATGATTTTCCAAATGAACATTTTCACCCGCTCAGTGCATTGGATCTTCCACACCCATCCCATGTCTCCTTCGACGTTCGAATGACCTGCAATGAGAGAAAAAGCAGATTTAACCGTGAATAGGCCGGTACCTGAGTGCGGCCACGATCGTGTGTCCATCTGATTGGCTTCCACCGGAATCGGGTAGGCACGTATGGACTTGAGGATGTCTTCGGGTATGATCTCTTCCAAGGTGTTCACATCCCATGATTTTTCGTGAGTAACGAAGCTGCTGACTGACGCGTTCTTATATGCATCCGGTACCTGCATGTTCATAACACTCGCAATGGGCCCGTCGCCCAGCCACCAATCGTACCAGAAGTTGACTGAGGACCCCGTACCAATCTTCCATTTCACTCCTTTCTCTAGGGCCTCCTTACCTTTTAAGATACTTCGCCAACCCCAAGAACAATTGCTGGTGGGTATTGAGTTGAAGAAGTCCCCATGAGTCAAATATTTTTCTTTCATCGCTTTGACCCAGAGCTTATCGTCGTTAGTCAGGATTTGCCAACCGAGTTTTGTGAGAAAAGCCTGGTTGAAGTCCCTGGCTTTACGAAGCCCCAAACCACCCTCATCACGCGGTTTGCACACCTCGTTCCAATTCACGGTGTGGATTTTCCTTGTGTCTTCCGAGTGACCCCATAGGAAATTCCTGCATAATTTGTCAATTTCGTTACAGGTACTAACCGGGAGGGCAATGGATTGCATGGCATAAGTTGGAACTGTGGCGAGCGAAGATTGAACAAGCACTCTTCTGCCAGCCATGCTAAGAGAACCTGCTTGCCACACAGCCAGTTTTTTCCTCATTTTGTCAATCACAAAATTGAAGGTATTCTTCGAAACCCGCTTATTGAGGAGAGGAATCCCAAGATATGAGCCTAAGTGGGGTGGAAGCGGGATGTCCATGATGTCAGCAATGCTCCTTTTTGTACCTGCATTCGTATTAGGCGAGCAGAAAATTTGAGATTTTAAAAGATTAACTTTCAAACCTGAGTCTTTGCTCAACCTGTTGAGGCATTCCATCATTCTTTTTGCCTGATGTTCCGTAGCTTCACCAAAGAGCATTAGATCGTCAGCAAAAAATAGATGGGAAATACCCATCCCTCTTCTAGAGATGCGGATTGGTTTCCAATTTCCTGTATGCACGTCGTTCTGGATTTCATAGGCTAGTCTTTCCATGACCAAATTGAACAGATACGGGGCCATGGGATCCCCCTGACGCAGCCCTCGGCCTGGTTTGAATGACGGTAGACGACCTCCATTCCAAATGATAGAGATATCACATTCTTTGTGCGAAAACAGGATAAGGTCAATGATTTTTTCTGGGAACCCGAATCCCTCCAGAGTGTCTCTTAGAAAGTCCCAATTTACGCTGTCATATGCTTTCTAGAGATCAATTTTCACCGCCATAAGCCCTTTCTTCCCCTTTCTTTTGTTCATGTTATGAATGATTTCCTGGGTGAGAATCATGTTGTCAAGAGTTGAACGGCCCGGCAAGAAGCTGTTCTGATGAGGGCCGATCAACTTACACATGATGGGCCTCATCCTGTTAACCAACACTTTCGAAATAACTTTAAAAGCAACATTGAG
>CM008342.1:23743252-23760307 GCA_002525835.2 Ipomoea batatas | reverse complement strand
AGATCTAAAAATTATTCAATAAAGTTCAAAATAGAAAAGAGAAAGGAAGATATTCTCCCAAATGATGCCTCCAAGCTCTTTTCTTTGATCTCCTTTCCAAAAGTTGTGATGATTTCTTCTTTGACTTTTGGAGATGATGAAGCTTCTTTTCCTTGTTCTCTTTCCCCTTTTTCTGACAAAAACCAGCAGCCAACAGGTAGGGTTTGAAGAGAAAATGATGTTTTTATAATGAGTGGAGAAAGAGGGGCAAAAATGACAATTTTCAAAAGTGCAGATTCGCAGATCTGTGACTTTCGATGCGGCGAATGTTGGATTCGACGCGTCGAAAAGTTACAGCGCATAAACGAGGCTGTTCTGCCTCATTTTTGGGATTTTCGACGCGTCGAAAATTCCTGGGACGCAGTTTCCGCTTGCAGCCTGATTTTGACCCTTTTCCCTTTCGAATCAAGCTTTGATGTCTTCATAAGAGTTGTAGCCCTTGAAGTGTTCTTTCCAATGGTTCAAGAATCACCTCATTTGGATATTCCTACGCTGAGATATGGTTCAATTACCGAGGTGTCGCCATATTTAGCAGAAATTACAACTCTTTGATCTTTTGACCATTTTACCTTTCAATCTACACTTTGATGTCTTCAAAAGAGTTGTAGCCCTTGAAGTCTTCTTTCCAATGGCTCAAGAATCATCTCATTTGGATATTCATAGGAAGATATATGGTCCGATTACCAAGATGTCGCCATGGTAGCGGGAATTACAACTCTTTGGCTCCTTTGGATTGGCTTTTGCTCACAAATGGTTCTAATGCACTTCTAAACACATCAAAAACATCTAAACCAAGCATTATACCATTTTAAATATGAAAATATGGAAATAAGCATTGGACACAACATTTTATCACACAATTGACTATAAAACCTAAATAAAAACACAAGTAAAATATGTACAAATGAGAGTGTATCACCCTGCATATAATAAACCTAATAAATTTACAATTTCATTTTACATAGAAATCCTAATAGATAGAATTAAAACTGAAATAAAATTCATAGGCAAACTGTGTAAAACATATAAATCTTAAGAAATAGAATTAAGCAAATAAGCAATCAAATTAACAAACTATTTGATGAAGATAGTACCCAAAAACTAGGCAAACTTACGGCAAAATAGCAAGGCTAAACTGCACCAAAGATGGAGTCATGGAGGAAAATGGTTGTTCCTTCAATCCTTCTACTGATGAGCTGCCGAAATGAGAGAAGAAGAAAAATGGTTTTCTTCTCTTCCTTCGAATCCTTCGCCTACAGCCTACTGCTTCTGGCAAGCAAACTCACTGCCTCTCTCTATTTGCTCTGTTCTGCCGAAAAATGAGAGAAGAATGGGAAAATAATCCCTCTTTTGTTGCCCACTCTACTGAAACAACATGAAAAAGGTGGAGTCCCTTAAAAAAAAACAAACATGAAAAGGTGGACTAAGTGGAATCTTTAGCATTCCTCCACCAATAAAGACAAAGAAAGCAAACAAAAATAGGTGGGAATCCTTGTCCTTTGTCTGCCAGCCACTTCCCTTTCTTTTATGCAGAATTTTTTTTTTCAACTTCTTTTATGCATAATTTTTTTGTGCAGAATTAGTAGTATATATATATATATGACCTATGGCCTATGGGCTCCTAGGGAGATGAGGCCCTGGGCAGGTGCCCAGGCTGCCCCCTTTTGGGCCGGCCCTGTTAATAATAAAATAAAAATAAAAAGTTAAGGAAAAAGTTACCTCAGTCTTTTCTAGGCTTGTAAGCTTTCATTTCATATTTTGAAAGGTTGCCAGTCATGTGTCATTAAAAAAATTAAAAGAGAAAAAAAGTCACATAAGCTTGAAAGAGAGTGGAATTGCAGGGATAATTTCAACATTAATACTCATTAGGCTAGCTAGCATTATCCTTACAATTTCACCCAGTTTTAAGTCTCGGTGAATTGTTTTTTAAATCACACGGCTAAAAGCTAAGGGCATGTTTATCAACAGAAAATTGTTTTCTGTTTTCTGTTTTCATTCTCTGTTTTCAATTTTTCAGTTTTGAAAATTTGTTTACTAGTACTGGTTTTCGAAATTCATTTTCCACTTAGTTAATTATGTACTTTATATATATACACACACAAAATTAAAATAAATAAAATGACTAGCAATTAATTAAGACTAAGTTATGTCATGACAAAATGTTATTATAAAACATTACAAATAAAATTGAGTACATCATCAATTATTATAATTTGTCCATATTGCATTTGCAATGTCTTCACGCACTTGTAACATTTGATGTTGTTGACTCATATCTAATTGTGTTGTATCATTTCCAACTCCACTAGTGCTTCCACCATCATCATCCAAAATCATATCTTGGATGTCGTACATGCTAGCTAATTGATCATCCATATATATCTTTCAATCGTATGAAATTGTGTAATGCACAACATGCAATAGGGATTTGGCTTTGTCTAACCAATGGGTAAGCATTAATGGACTTTAGAATTGGAAATCTCGCCTTTAAAAGTCCAAAGCATCTCTCAATCACATTCCGCAATGATGAGTGTCGATAATTAAATAGAGCTTGCTTATTTCGTATTCGTCCTTGGCCACGAAACTCATTCAAGTGATAGGCCTCCTAGCGGTATGGTGCCAAAAAACCAGGTACATTTGGGTAACCAGCATCAACAACGTAGTAATGACCTATTAATTCAAGAAATTGACTATACTTAAAGAAATACTATTAAATTGATTTAAATTAAATTTGAATACGCTAAGTTAATAAATAATTTAAATTAAGTTTAATCGAATGTTCTAACCTTCGAGTGGCATGGGAAACCCAATTTCAGGCTTTGAAAGTGCATCCAAGAATATGCGAGAATCATTCGCACTTCCTTCCCAACCCGCATATACGAATGTAAACATCATGTCATGCGAGCAAACTGCCATGACATTTTGAGTCACCATTCCTCCTTTTCTACCTCAAAAGGTAGTTTGCTTTGATGCAGGTGCCCAAGCTGCCACATGCATTCCGTCTATAGCACCTAGACATTTCTATCACCAAGAATGTAATATTATTACATAATTTACATAGATAACTACACTAATTTTATTATAATTTTGTACAACTAACAATCATACCTCAAAATATGGATACCATTTTGGATTTCCCGATATTTCTGGTTGCACTGGTCCTCTATTAATTGGCTTTATTATTTCGCGTCCCAACCGCACAAGTGCACATACCACACGCTTCGCACAATTATGTACAGTTCTAGTAGAATGCTGAAACCGCTAAGAAATTACACGGTGTGTTAATGTATGATGCGTGAGAACTAAGAGACCCATTGCTAATTGTTCCTCCACTTGAACATGTCTTGTATCTTTTAACATTTCCAAGCCCTTCAATGTCTCACATAGACTTTTGAACACACGTGGAACCATCCTAAAGGATTCATAGCACCTAGCACTATTTCCGTTCAACACTTCAGTTATATAATCCTTACCTGAAAGGATTGAGATTCTACATGGAGTCCTCTCTACGCCATCCATCAATACGCATGCAGCAATAATCATAAGTATCGCTGCATAATCAGTATCATCACTGTCACTATAGCTATTAGAACTAGAAAAACATTGTTGTGACATGTTCCCTGCAATATGAAGTGTAACAGAGAATTGTAAAAAAAAAATTAGCCAAAGATCTTTGAAACAAACTGTTATATTAATAAGAAAGTTGAGTCACATACAACAAAGTCTACTCAAAGTCCTAACCAGTAACAAATCTCATTCTAAAGTCCAAAGCATTAACAACAACAACAACAACATATTAAGCTAGCAGTTAACAACAACAAATTTATCTAACACATTCACATCAAAGATAACACCCATTCACGTTGCCATTCAGGAGACATTTCTATGAACCCCTCACTGAGGTCAGCATTTGCCAATTTCAAGAAAGCTGCATTCATGGCAGCACAAGGAATCCCACTCATGTTTTTCAGAATCTCAATACAAGTTTTCATCGTATATGGGGTAACAGCAGCCGTACTCATCATACTAGCATCTTCCCTGGCTTTTTGGCGTTGTTCTTTTGAAATCATACTCACACTAACAGTATCCATTGCATTATACAACTTATCCTTCCACTTCTTGTTAGTGCTCTTCCTCGCGCTACTAACAAAATCCATATCTCATCCAAACTCCTTTTCCCTTTTGAACTGGTATTACCTGTTGGAAACTTCAGTTACTGATAGTCTTGCATCACGTAAGAATTCATCCTCGGCAAGGCGTTCCTCATCAGAGTTAAGTGGCATTTGCATGGACGAGTTGGCAAGACCTCCAGTAACAACAGATCGGGCAAATACCTCAACCATTAGCTGGTAATGCTTGCAACCATTTCTCTTATAACTCTTGAATTTAGGATGCTTCTGTTTCAATTAAACAATTAAACAAACCAATCAATGAAATTAAACAATTCAATGAAATAATTCAGCAGCACTATTAAACTAATATTACTCAAATTTTGGGTTCATACATTCTCAAATTTTTTCCATGTATCCTCACATGCATCCACAGTGTTTGTAAGTGAGTTGTATGTTAACCCCGTATGAGAAATCAACTCAGAAAATTGTCGGTACATCAATTTTAGCCGACTACACTTTCCTTTAAGTTTAATCATCACATAACTGAGACCAACTGACACCATTATCTCCCGATCAATATCATTCCAGTCTAAAGGTTTTAATGAAAGCAGTCCGGAGGAATTTTTTTTACTCTTTCATTTAAAATTGTCAAAAATTGTATAACGGCTGTATCGGGCCATTTTGCATCTTCCTCATTTGTTTCTTCCAAGTTATTCATCTAAGCAAATATGCAATAATTAATATATTACAACCCTTTTAAAAAAAAATACCTATATTAATTTGTGATTAACTAATGGGTAAGGGTATGGCCAAAAGCTAAGCTTTCAAAAGGCTAATATTTTTATATTTTTTAATTATTTTTATTTATTATTATAATATTATTTTGTTATTATATTGTAATACTAGTATGTTACTCGTGCGATGCACAGAATGAATATTAGGAAACATTATTGTAATACTATTTATTCAAAAATACACAAGTTAACATAAACATAGGTGCAATTCATATATTACAAAATAAATATAGTTAATATTAATTTTACAAAAAGCCTAAACATTAACAATAAACTTTACATGTTAAAAACTTCCTTGTACATAACATAACATTTGTCGTTGAAGAAGAGTACTCTCTATTTTGGCTTAAAATAACTACTTTAAGACCCTTAGGGTTGATAACTCTAGATAGAGCCATATACAGTTATCCATGTACAAAAAACAAGTTTCTTCAAAAGTAATCCAAGATTCGAAAGACTTTGGCCTTGGCTCTTATTTATTGCCATCGATGATAGAGAATATTCACCGCTTCTACCTCCCGATACGTCCACACTCTCGTTTTCTAGTCGGGTCGAGGTCAAACGGTTTAGGTCAAGGTCAAACGGCTCGGGTTAGCTTCTATGCCTATATAAAGGGTCTTAGCCCTTCACTTGGGGGAGACTTTTACTCTCTTCCTTTCTGGACTCTCTCTCTCTCTAAAGGTATATTACCCTCTAAAAATTCTCCCTAAAGATTCAATAAAAGGGACTGCCCAAAGCCAATTTCTAGCGATCTTCTCTCTTTTGTTCATATATTTTCCACATACGTCCTATACATGCAAAATACATTGGGGATTTTGCTTCATCAATTGCATATGATAACATTAGAGGAAATTGTCTCTTTTGGAACTTAAATGGCAACCGATCGAGGATCTGATGGAGTCAATGTCAATCTCGGGATCAAAACTCGAGTACCCAAATTATTTTCTGACATAATTTTTGCTTCAATAACATGACCCCCTAATTCTCTAATAACCAATCTTGTGCCATTACACAAACACAATGAATGATCAATGTTCCATAAAAGCATGATTGGAGACCCCACTTTAAAGTAAGAGAATGATTTGGAATCCCTGGGCATTTTAACACATTCAAAAACTTTTGGGTGTGCAATTGGGCCAATATATGAACTAGAATCCGATTGATAAACAGAATCAGAGTTGAAATATGTCTTACCCTTAATTGAAATCAAGCTTTTTGGTCTCGATAGAATTGACATGTGAGTCTAGAGGGTAGGGGGATGAATAGACTCACTAGCGTTTAAAAAAAATTCTTTCACGAGCCAATACTCTTTATCAAAAGATAAGAGTAAAGATTCAATCAGAGTAAGATTTGCACAGCGGAATATAAAACTTAATTTCTGTTAGTTTGACTCTGCACGTTTGTTTTGTTTATGTAAAATGTTATGGCTTGGTCGAGATGATAAAATGCAAGAAGTAAATGTAAAGCAAGTAAGTAGAGAGAGAGATGGAGTTTTTATAGTGGTTCGACTGTTAACAAAGCCTAGTCCACTCTTTTTAACAACTTGTGAAGGATTGCACTAATCACTCCTTAGTACAATATCACCAACGAGTTTTTCTCCTTGATCACAAAGCCAGACCACAAACTTGAACCAATAGGTTTTTCAACTTCTTTAGTTTACTCCGCCTCTTTATACTTCACCAAGTAGAGAGTGCTGTTTGAAGAAAAGGTTTTTCTTTTCTCCAACTAAAAATCTTGGTGTTGTTGAGTCTGAACCTAGCTTGCTGAGGCAACTCAAGATTTCTGAGAATTTGGATATTAACTTTGAGGCTTAATCTCTCTTCTCAAAGCCTGGTAGCTAAAATGCTTGTAAACTTAGAACCGTTTGAAAACTTGAATAATCATAGAATGACCAACTACTCCTTTTGAACAAGAAGGGAGTATTTATAGGTGAGAAATTTTTTTCCGTTCGAGGGAAAGACAAAATTTCAAAACCCTAGTGACTAGTGTGTAAAAATCACTAGGTATTGAGCACATGTGGGTGTTAGTACTTTCTAGCCATTTGGTCCATAAAGTGTGCAAACTTTTGTCCTATAATTCTACACAAAAGAACACTGCATTTAATATTAGTTGACTTTGGGATCTGTTCCTAGGACTCGGTTTGTCCAAGACAAATCATCCCACACTCAAGGCTTCGAACAAAGGTTGCTCATAAAATGTTTCTGGCTTGTCCAATAGAATCGTATGACGACTTGTCCATTTATTGTTGAACCACGAATGATTGACTTTATCATTCGTCTCATAACTTCACGAATGATCGTTCTTTATCATGTGGTCTTGATGAACTCAAGAGGTAGACCCTTCCATGGCTAGGTCTTTAGCAACTTCTCTGCCTTTGTCTTCAGTTTTTCAAAGTCTTCAAGTCTTCATCCTTCTATTCTTCGTCCTTGATACCGAATTGTTGAAAGCTATCAACTTGGGTTGGAAAGCTGTTAACTCAAGCTGATGACTAAGAGTACATGTTGTATTCTCTTCTGGTTAACGATTCGAGTAACGATTCGTTCAACTTAATGACTCGACCTAATAAACGAATTTGGGCGGGGTGGGGTCTATCATCAAAATCCAAGTACAAAGTGTTCCTAAAATTTTCTCCATTTTTGATGATATCAAAACTTATACTCTAACCATAAGGTTGAATTTATCCATGAAAGGATTTTCATTACAAACAGCCGAATAGTTGAGCTTAACAATTATGTTTCTAGGAGTCAAATTACTGGAAAAAAAAACTCAATGCAACCCCAAAAACTCTTTTAATTCAAGTATGAAGAACATTACAAATCGAACAAAATATAAAAAGAATCTAACAAGTACAATGCTTATTGAAGTCTTTCCTTTTGGAACATGTCTGCAACATTAAGATCATCATTTATATCCTTCCTGGATTCACGAATGCTTCTATCTTTGATTAGCTCGACATATTTCTCTATGACCTTGAAGCTCATATACTTGTTGAAGGCTTCGAGGATGTTGTCTCCTGCAATCACTCCTCGTCCCCACCAGCATATGAATTATGTGGTGTTCATTTCTTCAACTTAGCTTTGATTAGCTTCCTTCATGATTTCAAAGACCACAATGTATTTGACATTGAATTCTTCTTCTTTTTGGATTATTTCCATGGCAGCAAGCTTTGCTTTATTTTTCTGAAGTTCTCAAGATATTCTTCACGTCTCTTCATTTTCTCTTCCTCTACCTTCTTTCTTTTCTTGTTCTCTTCACAAATTGCTTTATTTCTTGACCATTGATAATTATTCCTCTGCTCGTTTCTTCGCTTCATCATGAGGAAGGATGCTGTGTCCGTGGAATCTTTCACCACTCCCTTCAACGTATGGAACTAATCGTCCATCAGCAGTTTTGGGACCGATTTCTTGGAAGATTTGGATTGACATTGCTTGCCAATTACCTTGGAAGGTTGAGCTTTACGAGAACTTAGGGGTCTAGCAGACTGATTGCCCTGAGAGATGGATGGGTTGTATGGTTGAATGTCTTAGGAAGGAGCTGGTGGAGGTCCAAGAGCTAAATAATCGAACATAGGCATTTGAGATCTGCTAGTATCACCGCCTCAATCATCTCGGTCTCTTCTATCTTCCCCCTTTTTTGGCATCTATCATGAGTCGAAGCCAGGGCTTTGGATAGACTAAGAAACATCTCTTTTATCTCGGCAATATCCCAGATGGTGCACATCTTATTTTCATGAACTGTAGAGATGTTCTCGTTCACCAGATCTAACTTCACACAAGACAAATCGACTCGTTCTTTGAGCTCAAAATAGTTGTGCTTCATGGAGCGCTGTTCCTTTTAGATATTTTCTTAGCTTGCATGAAGGTTGTTCATCCCTTCAAAAACATATTCCATAGCACTGACCATGCCAGTCATCATCGACTCAGTACTTTCAAGTGACTTAGTCACTACTTCTTCGAATGGTGGATTGCGAGAACATGAAGGTTGGCTCGAGAGAGGGATCTGAGTCTCAACAAAGGATCTAGCAGTATTTTCTTCTTTAACAACACAAGCCCGTTCTAAAAAAAAAACACAAGCCTTCGTTTCATCAGTTGCCCTCTTTGTCCGTCGGATCGCCTTCCTCATTGCCTTGAAATGACTACAATTATCCTTGGTCATGGTGTGAAGAACTGCTAGGATTGATGAAGTGTCACTCATCGGACTTGGATTTTGAGGTGGCATCCTCATCTGATCAGCACTTGATGGCTCGAAGTCTTCGACAAAACCCTGCAGATTCCAATCCATCAAAGGAAGGATTAGAAATCTGTAATCTAAAAATTCGAGAAAATATGTGGAAGAAAATTTACGAGAGGTCGCGCTTGAGCTCTTGCTTGTATCCTAGCTAATGTAAACGTTTATAGCCAGAATCAATTGGGTCTTTGACTTGGATTGTCATGCTTTTTGTCACAACAAAGGAATGTTGAAGTCAAACATTCAACACAAGCAGTGTCTCTCCCTCTGATCTTCTTAGATAGTTTTTCTAGGAATGAATGCTTTTTTTTTTTTTGAAATAAAAATGAATGTTATGTTTTATATATTTATATTTGTGAATGAGAATCTTTTACTTGTGAATAAGAATCTGAAGGATGTTGAGAGTTTAAATTAATTTTTTTTAAATTTAAGTTCTCTCAGTTTTGTCAGATTAAATCTAAACTCACATGACTAATTAACCTATCAATCAGATATGAGTTCTTATGTGCGCGCTCAGGACAACGAACCAACTAGACTAAGTACCAAGAAGTGAAATAATAGAGAATTTGTGTATAGAAGTAAGGATGTTTAGAGTATAAATTAAATTGATTATTTTTTTTATAGCTTAGGTTCTTTCTGCTTCGTCAGATTAAATTTAAACTCACATGACTAATCAATATATTGGTAAGATCTTAGTCCTTATGTGCACGTTTAGGCGACGAACCAATTACACTACGCCTCGAGGAGTGAAATAATAGAGAATTTGTGTATAGAACTATAGAAGTAAGAATGTTGAGAGTTTAAATTAAATTGATGTTTTTTTTTTTTTTTTAAAAAAACTTAGATTCTCTCAGTTTCATCGGATTAAATCTAAACTCACATGACTAATCAATCTATCGGTCAGATTTTAATCTTTATGTATGTGCTCAGACGACCAACTAATTACGCTAAGCATAGAGAAGTGAAATAATAGATAACGGTGAAAGGAAACTAGCTAACAAAAATGGTGCTGATGTAATGATTTGGACATTTTTGGCTCAACCATGTTAGTATAAAATATGAAAGTGGTAAGCATTTATAATTTTCTTTTCTCAAATCATCAGATGTTAATGTTTATAATAAGCGTACCAAAGAATAGGTCAGAGAGGCAGGAGATAACTATCCCTAATCCAGCTGTACAAAGGTCCAGCTCATTTTGTTTGGTTAATTTTAAGAGAGTTTATTATTTTTATTCTTAGCCAATGACTTTGTAGTTGACTAGCAGAATTATGGCTTCTCAAATAAAATGTCTTCTCAAATAAAATGTCTTAGATTCGATCTCAGTGTGAGATTATATTATAATAGAGTCAATAGTATTAAAAAAAAATTATTTTTATTCTTAAATTTCAATTTTGTTTAATAATGTCATTGACATATTTAAATCTTTTGGCAGTAATGTTTAATTCAAATTTGCACTTATTTTAATCCTTTGAAAGACAAAAAGATTGATACTCCAAAATTACAAGTTAAAAATTAAAATATTCATTTCAATAAAGGATATGTAGCCTTTGTAATATAGTTGAGATATTCACTTATAATTGCTACACTTTGTAACTATAGATCAGAGACTGCCATAAGACTATGCATCTTCACCAGAAGAGCTATCTATGTTTGTGATAGGGCCTTTAAACCAATGCCTAGCACTAAATATCCATGAAGAAACAACAAGAATAAGAAGGCCACCAACTGCTACAGGAGTGTAATTCAGAGTTTGATCTGTAATAGGATAAGCTACAGGCAATGAGAAGAGCACAGAAATTGTTGCCACCCATAGTACAGAGATCCAACCGACGATAACCCCATAGCGCCCCAAGTTAAAAGGTCCCGGGATGAATGATTTTCTTGCCAAAGTCACCCGAAACAAGGATGGCAGGGCATATGCAACGTACAACCCGATTGTTGCTATTGACGTCATGGCTTGAAATGCCACCAAGCTTCCAAGAGACTGCAAGTATTCGAGTGGATTGAAAAGTATGAACAAGATTATATTAGTATTAGTGCGTACTATGTTTCTTACTTTCTTGTAGAACACCCAAAATTTCGAGAAAAAAGGTACATACCGTAAGTGCCATGCAAAACGCTATGAGACTTGAAGCCCAAACTGCATTAATTGGAACCTCACGCCTGTTTACTTTATGCCAGAATTGAGAAAACGGCATGGCTCCATCTCTTGAGAATGCATATGCCATCCTAAAATGAAATTTCCCGAAGAGGTTTCATATTTTGTGTAATTTTTTATTATATATTAACATAACATTGAATTTGACTACTAATAACAAGTTTACCTTGAGTTGCTAGTCAGTGAGCTCATGCCACAGAAGTATATGGCAACTGCAATAATGCCTAAGCACACAATTGCACCAGTGCCACTGCCATATCTACTCTTAAATGCGTCATAAAATATTTGAGCAATAGCATAACCACCCGCATCATTATTTAAATCCACAAGATGTGGGATGTCGGTGATTGCAAAGGATATACCGAGTAGATAGCACCATCCAGCTAGAAGGGATATGCCAATGGCACTTATGATTCCCTTTGGCCCATTCACATCTGCATTTTTGGTTTCCTCCGTCTGCACAAAAAGTTTTCGGAAAGGAATCAATTTCACATACGCAATTAATTCTCTCGTTTGCACATATCTAAGGCAAAAACTATCTACTCTCAATACACTGATAAATGCCTCTTTTCATTATATTAGTAATTTTTTCAATGCAGTATTTTCATCTTCATATATTTTGGAGCTCATGTATTGGGATTTGCGGGGATTAGGCAGACCACTAATTGTTTGCTCTGTGAAAACATTTCGGCCATCTCATATTCATTGATTTAGAAGAGCCGCAATGACAAGTTACCAATATACACAAAATAGACACTCACCATATGAGCAGATGCATCATAACCTGTTAATGTATACTGGCTCATAAGGAGCCCGAGGACAAATATGTAAACATTGCTATGAATCCTATCATCATTATCTGTGTTGAAGTTTGTAAACACAAACTTGGCACTGGCTCTTTCAGTTGCGACGGTGGGGATCAAAATCATGAGAAGAAAGACACCTGAAATCATAGGAGTCCTATCATTATCTTAATTATTTAAAAAAATAATTGAATCAGAGGTTGTATTTCGAAGTACCTAATACATTCCATACAGCAGCTAGCTGCCCAAGGAAGGACAATAACGTGATAGGGAGACTATTTAAGATAGCATGTGAGAGAAGAATTCCACCATGCATAGCCATAACAACATATTTAGAGGCTTCATAACCACCACCGTTTTTCCCACCTGTGCCAAGGAGAATCATCACTTGAATCAACTGTGCAAGTGAAAAATCTACACTTGTTGTTACTGCCCACTGCAAATAATTCCAGTGATTAGAGTATGATAACAGTTGCTTCCCAGAATGAAAACTGTATACACCCCAATCACATACTGGTTATTTGGAAATGTAAAATACCTGACCAATAACGTTAAACCTGCAGGGAGGAAAAAAAAGAAGACAAAACTTAGTAAGAAGAACATATATACGGGGCACAACGTCATCTACCAAAGACCGATTATGAATTGACCAAAGAGGATAGACCATATGAAGACTCATTGAACTACTAATACCCATTGCTTAGAGCTTGGAGCAACTATTATCATCTCAAAATGCAGAAAATAGAGGGCAAGCACAAGAATAATGTTATGGAGTACCGTATAAGTTAAAATGAAGGTAATGTTTATCTTTATTTTCAGCTTTGCCTTTAGGGCATGAGCCTGTTGAATTAAACAGCAACTAGGCATGAAAAGCTATGTTTTGATATTGGTTTGCTCATCGATGCAGTAGCCAGCATCACTATAAACCACATTGATACTCACATTGAACAACAATCAACTTTGAACTCTTACATTGGCAAGTACTTTATGAAATTTTTTTTTTGAGCACTACTGACTCTATTACATTGCAGATCTGTTCATAACTACTTTCTCAGCCTACTGAAGCACATAGTGTATATTGACGCTCCTATGCAAGCAACCATAGCACTAAAAGGAAGAAAATAGGTCTGTCAAGTAAAGACAAGAGAACAATAGCCAAGCTTGATAACACCAAACCTACACTCTAACCACAAACCATATAATAGTCCTAAAATCACAAGAATCCGAACCAAAAAAGGCTAAACATAGTATATAGACACACTCAAATTACTACTCAGTAATTGCAGAGGAAAATTCAGCACTCAAATAACTGAAAAGGAACAGGAAATTACCAGCCGGTTATCCACGAAGCAAAAGGTGCCCATCTTGGGCCAGCAAGTTTGGCACTCCAGTAATAGAGACCCCCAGAAGTGGGATAAGAAGAGCATATTTCCGCCATAGACAGCCCAACAAACATGGTGAAAGTACCGGCAATTAGCCATCCATAGATATACGAAATCGGACCTCCAAAATTCAACCCAGTGCCGTAAAGGCTGTTCAAACCCGTGAGCACAGACACAACGCTGAACGAAAACGCAAAATTCGACAAAACCCTGGAAATCGGAATCCATCAGAGGAAGCAAAAACAGAATAGAAATCGGAAATGCAAAATTCGAGAAAATCTGCGAGAAGAGAGTTTACGAGAGGTCGCGCTTGAGTTCCTGTTTGTATCCTAGCTCATGTAAACGTGCATGGCCTGAATCGATCGAGTCTTCGACTTCGATTGCCATACTTTTTGTCACAGAGATAACTCAAACAGTCTCAGCGGCTGCAACGAAAGGAATCTTCAAATCAAACAATCAACACAGCCAGCGCTTCTCCCTCTGATCTTCTCAGTTAGCCTTCCAAGAAATGAATGTGTATATATGGAAATATATATTTATGAATGAGAATCTTTTACATGTGAATAAGATTCTTTGCGCAGAAGAATCTTGAGCGTTTGAATTATTGATGTTTTTGAAATTTGAAGGAATGGTAGGAAATGGACGCAGAGAGAGAGATACAGAAGGGTCAAAGTAAACTGCTTGAAGCGGGCGCCAAATAAGAGGAGAAAAGTTTCACTTTTTCTTTTCTTTTTGGAATATATAAAGGTCAAATACGTTACAAAAACTACCCGAAATTATAATTGGATCATCAATTTTTTTTTTTTTTGAGAAATCAATTTTTTTTTAAAAATGTAATTAGAAATGGATTTAATTGTAGATTTTTTGAATTTTTTTTTTTTTAAATCAAACATCAAAACTTCATTAATTATGCAAAAGCAAATGCCGAATACAATCCGGGTAAGTAGATTTTTTGAATTTGATAGCTCAATTGTAATTTTATTTGTAGTTCGGTAGACTCTTATTTATTTCTTTTTCTTTATTTTTAGCATAGAATAAGGTTAAGTTCAGTAAGTGTTGATTTATAGATGATTGGTAAAAATCAAATCCATAATTAGGTAGCTATCAACTAATAACTAATTTACCAAACACTTTTTACAATCAGTGGATGTTATCAACTAGTCATATCTTCTAACCCAATCAACTAACCACTATAAGTTAACAATCATTTATCAAACAAGGCAAATATATTTAATTTCTATATTATAGGTTTTATTATTTTTTAATTATGATTAGTGAAGCGATATATTCAATCATCTTGTTAAGACTTCTTTTAAAATTAACTTACTTTAATTTCAAAATTATAATGGATTATAGTAATAAGATTTCATGTTTTATTCCTCTTTATTATCATTATTATTTTTTTGGATTGTGCTCTATCTTACTTACTTTAATTTCAAAATTATAATGGATTATAGTAATAAGATTTCATGTTTTATTCATCTTTATTATCATTATTATTTTTTGGATTGTGCCTTATCTTAAAATTAACTTACTTTAATTTCAAAATTATGATGGATTATAGTAATAAGATTTCATGTTTTATTCCTCTTTATTATCATTATTATTATTTGGATTGTGCTCTATCTTAAAATTAACATACTTTAATTTCAAAAATTATAATGGATTATAGTAATAAGATTTCATGTTTTATTCCTCTTTATTTTTTTAATTTTTTTTTTGGATTGTGCTCTATCTCCACGTATAGGTATAGAAATTTTAAATTTAAAAGAAAACCAATGTAATTATGGCTAGCACGTCCACTGTTGGCTAATGGCCATTAAGTTGAAGAGTTGGGGTGTAATTCTGAAATAAAAAGAAAATTAAGAAATGTGATTACATTACTCGACATAATAAATAAAAGTGTTTGAAGAATAATAGTAAATTTTTACAAATTCATTATGCAAATTGCAAAGAACTAAAGTACTATTTTATTGACAACTTAATAAGAAGCAAAAATTATTATTATTGTTACTTTTGTGATTCAACATAATCACTCGGCGGCCCAACATAACCGATTGAATTCATGAAAAATAAACAATGAAAATGAAAAAAATAAAGAAAGAAATGTACAGTAATTTTAACGTGAAAATTGAAAGTTAAAAATTACGGGCCTTTTTAAACAGTGCCAAATCACAAATTCACTATTTTGTTGATAGTTTTTGTACATGTTATTTTCTCTAGAGAGATGGAGTCCCCTTCCCTATCTTTTTTCCTCATCTTTTGTAGTAGAGGAATAGCCGAATAGATGGTCAGTAAACTACAATAATAGGGTATTTATGCATGGTAATTAAATGGGATTTATGGATAATTAATTGGTGGTTAATGAGATTTAATGTCATAATGAGATACGAAGGTTAGTTAAGACTGACTGGTCATGTCCTGAGTACTATTTGCCGAGCCTGAGTGTCATTGCCTTACTACTTGCTAGGTGGTATCGACCGGGTACCCATGCTAGATATCTATTAATGATGTCTATATATGATATAAAATCAAAATATATTATTTTATAAGAAAAGAGTTCTCTATTAAAAAAAGTACTATATTTTACTATTTTATCATCTTTATCAATTAGTCACACGAGCGATCACCACCCTAAAGTTATGGAGTAAAATGTAAAATGAGATTTTCTCCCTCTTCATTAGGTTTTAAAATCCAAAAGGCCAAATTGGATATACGAAGTGCCGGATACGCAGCCAATACAATAGTCATGTTGATTGCATGAGAGGCTGTGCGATTAGTGTGACCAATTAAAGTCAACAAAATATGACAAATAGATTCAATAAAAAATGTCACTACCGATAAACAGTAAAACTTTTTAAAATATTATTAAGCATGTAAATTTAGTATATATAATATAATAATTTAATAAGAGTCAATAAAGTTATGTCTAAAGCGAGAATTAAAAAATGTTGGTTGAAATAAATTGTTCATATTATTTTGATTTTAGTATTTCTTTTTCATACTTTACCTTCTATTATAATATTTACTTTTTTTTTTTTTAAAATATCCGCATATTCCGTTAGTGTAAATTTTAGTAACGGAATATTCCGTTAACTATTTATTATTTTTAACCTACTCATCGATTTTTATAAAGAAAGTCTTAGGTTCGAACCTCATACCAACCAGATTTGATATAATTGTTGAACATATACTACTAATATGTTAGAGTGTATTTAAAAAATATAATATAAATTAACATAAATTTTGGTCAATTAATTAGCAGGCTATATACATAGCATTCAAAGATTACAAATAATGAAATCATTTTTTTTTTGCATTTTAAAAAGATAAATATAGGTTAAGTTTTTTTGTTCCTTTAATTAATTTTCTGTTGGTTATTTAAAAAAAGACTCAATGTTTTAATTATGCTTTTGCATTATTCGAAATGATTTTATTTTATTTTTTTTGTGAGTACCACTGACTCTGTTACAATGTTCATACTTCATAGCTACTTTCAACAATTGCCTCCACTAAAGCTCAAAACCATTCCCATCATTC
>CM008342.1:23703852-23720542 GCA_002525835.2 Ipomoea batatas | reverse complement strand
CTACCCAACGGTAGCGGTTTTAGCCAACCTCTTTTATTAGACAAAAGATCTTTAAGGAATTTGGCATACCTCGGCATTTCTCCTAATGCGTCAATGAATGGCATGTCAATGTGTAGTTGGCGTAGCATTTGTAGGAACTTATCATACTTGGCGTTGTCGATATCAGTGCGGAATCTTTGAGGAAATGGAAGTTTTGCTTTCGGCACGGGTGGTGGCTCTTGCATGATTTCTTTTCCTTTTCGAGAAGGTTGTGGTTGCGTTTCTTCCCTTCTGATTTCTTTTTCGAGTGCTTGTTCAACTTGCGTTGCGTTGGAAGTCTCATCATCGTCCATCCTTAGTTCTTCTGCTGGGACAGATTGCGGTGGTGGTGTAACAACTTCTGGAAGTGATCTCCCGCTTCTCAGTGTGACAGCATTCACATCCGTTTCTCCCTGAACTTGGATCATTTCCATGATCTTTGCGAGTGTGCTCTCAACCGTTTGGAGCGGTGATAGTGTTTCGTGGCGAAGCTCTTGAATTTCTCCCAGCATCTCTTTGGTGATAGTTTCTTTGAGTTTAGCATTCTCCTCCCTCGTTTCTCGTATAAAATCATTTAACCGCAGTTCGAGAGTGGTTTGGTCGTTCTTAGGTGAGCGAGGCTGGTCTAGAGAGGTAGAAGAATAAACGAAATTTTCTGATCTGTCCACGTCTGCCCACACGCGTGTGGATGGGCGTGGATGGTTACTGGAATCATTCCACGTTGCCCACACGCGTGTTGGGGGCGTGAATTGACCACTGTTCACAAAATCTTCAGAAATTAGGTTTTTTTTGCTCATCAGGGTGCATGGGAGGGTAGTATGGAGGCATCTCAGGAGTAGGATATCTTTGTGGCATATAATGACGAGTTGCATAAGCTTGCTCATGGTAATAAGTCGGTGGTGGATGTATAGGATAATGAAAAGACGGTGGGTAAGGAAAAGAGTAATTGTGATAGTATTGAGGTGGTGGATATGGGGGTTGTGGAGGTGAGGGATAGTAAGAATTCCTTCCATATGGCGTATAACTATGGTAAGTTCAATCATCAGGTGGAGGTGGATCCATGATTGAGTCACAGAAGACCTGCAATCAAGTTTTCAAACAAGGAATCGGAGCACAAGAGGTAGCTCCTTTCACAAATTAGCTCAAGTGATGTGCAGTTGGGTGCGAAAGTGTAGATAGCAATAGAACAAAACAAAAGAAAATGAATTAAGCAAGTTATCCAAATGAATCAAGATAGTAAAACTTTAAATTCACCGTTTGCCATCCCCGCAACAGCGCCATTTTGATGTTGTGGTTTAGCGTGAGGTAGTGTGAATGTGGTAAAACGAAGAGTCATAAACTCCCCGAGTGTCGTGTCTCTCACGGATGGCAAATTGGAGAATATGGGTTCCCTATCTTGAATTGTTTAGATAACGTTAAGGATGAACATATAGAGATTGATAAAGTGAAATGGTGATGGTGCAAAGGTTGAGGAGATTTAAAAGATAAATGTGAGTAAAAGCGGATGGGGGCTAGAATATCATGGAGATTGGTTCAAAGCATACGGTAGAGGTTTGATTTCCATTGAGAAATGTTTGAAGGAGCTTGGAACATTGTCCTGAGTGACGTCACACTCAAGCTCCCAGTCCTCAGTCGGTTGGAGAATTTTGTCAAACACTTTGTCTACAAATTCCATCCGGATCTCATCTTCTCAGATTGAGAGCGGGAGATGTGGGTAGTGGGCTACATCTCTTTGCGATATCTCTCCAAAGAGATGATCCTATACTCTTGAAGAGATCGGGGTCCTCGATCTAGAAGTTCATACAAAATACACACAATTTCAACATTCCCCAAAAAATTAAACTCATTCATCAATCTTAGATCATGAACACAAAATCTCTATCCTTCCTAGCCCCAATCCTAGGGATTAGCACTTCATAGGCTTTAATAACATCATCTCATTCAAATGGAAAAGCATATTTACAAGATCAAGATAAAAAGCAAATAACATTAGGAAAAAGGAAAAAGTAAGAGAGAGTTCCAAAGAGAAAGCAAGTTACAATGAAAGGGTTTACCCATGAGAATCTCAAAGCTATGGAGATCCAAGCTAAGTTCTCTCCTCCAAGGAGCTCTTCCTCCTCTTCCTAATCCTATCTAACCCTAACAAAGTGAGAAGTGAAAAATTGACAAAGACTCCCTCCTCCTAGCTGAAATGTCCCTTAAATACTAAAATATCGCGCAGGGTTCTGGTACCCGTCCACGCCCACTCACACGCGTGTGGACTGGCGTGGATGCTTACTGGAATAATTCCACGCCAGCTCACACGCGTGGTGATGCTTGTGAACGCGAATCTTTCTGTTTTCGTCTCCTTTGTGGTTTCCGGTTTGGTCTTTGTGTGTCCTAGTGTGGATTGGTTCTTCTCTTCATTGCTTATACTTTCCTTGGTTGATTTCAGCCTCTGATCATGTGGAAATCTTTCAAAATATACCACACAAAACTCTTTTGCAATTTGTTAGCAAAATAGCACGAATACACATAATTGCACTCTTCAAGACTTTGTTTTGGCAAGAAATCAACTTAATTAGTTTTAGATAATTAGGTACTTTCGGCGTCTATCAGCAAGGAGGCATCCGGGGGTACTACTGTACTTGAAAACCCCCCGGAAGGTATAAGGGAGCTCCTGGTTCGTGACTCTCATAGTGTGGCTACTAGTAGAAGACGCTAATTTCGGGATCGTTGGATCCCTTCTCTTCACCAAAAAAAAAATAATAATTATAGCATTTAATTGCTCAAATTCGACCTATGATTCTTAATGACCCAAGTGAGCTATAACATGGATGGAAAACGGTCTTGTACTTTAATAGATCCAAAATATTATTACCATCAATGAATACTATTAATGAAATATGGTAGATAGTAATAATTAAAACTTAATAACCATGTTATAAATCCAAAATGAGATATAATTATTAAAAATACCAATCAATAATGATAAAATCCTTACTTTATTGACCCAAGATAGGTCCCAAATAGCTTGTTCAAAATAGGTTTTAAAGTCCCAAGTCAAATATAGGACTAAGATATGCTCAAATTAAATGAGAAACCAAACAAAGCTGCCTTAATAGGCCATAATGACTTAAATTGACCTAAGGATCCAAAATTGAATGATATATTCTATGAGTTAATAATATACTAAATTCAACTTTAATGCATGCTTTAATAAATGTATAATTGAAACAATAAACTAAAGATTTGACAAATATACAAAGTATGCATGAATTTGCATATTAATGTATTATTAACCCATTTATTCTTAAATAAATTGTAATTCTTGAGGCAATTTAACATAAACTTAATATTAAATTAAAATAGCAAATCAAGACTTAATATTTGCCCCAAATTGAATGATAATTTAATAATGAATTAAGGAGGAATTAAAGTGAAAATTAAGTTAGAAGAAGTCCAAATATAATGAAAAAAAAAAAAAATCTGAAGCAGACCCAAATCACTAAAGTAGGTCCAAGATTATTATTTTTTAAATAATGGACCAGGTCTGGCCCAATAGACCAAACCCGTCCCATATATTATAATCCATAGTCTTCTTCATTCTTAATGCTTAATCAACCCTAGCAGCCATGTGAGAAACCAACGCCATCTGAAGGGGAGGGGGCCCGTGCTATTGCAGCGACGGCACGGCCTGAAGGAGGAAGAAGAGGGCATCCGACTACGCTGGAACTCCAGCCCGCCTCCGCCATCTTTCCTCGTCGCGCCTCGCCGCCGTTCGTCACGCCTCCACCGGCCAACGACCTTTATAGAAGCACGGAGATGGAGCAGCTGCAGCCCGTCGCAGGAGTCGCCTAACGGAGGAGAACGACCAGAGACGTCGTCGGAAGAACCCAGCCTCGCCTCTACCGTCCCTCCTCTGCGCAACGCCAACAACCGTCGCATGCCATTCCAACTCGCGACGCCATCGTCGCCACCAGAGGAACCAGCGCCGAGATATAGCAGCTATAACTCGGAGTCAGCATCGCCTGAAGGAGGATGGAGAGGCAGCGAATGGGAATCCAAAACCATTGCCGGCTCCGCATATCTCCTTGCCGCAGCGCTGATGCCACCTTTGCCCGCCGCCGTCCACCATGGTAGCCGGCGACTGCAGGGGAAGACAATGCAAATCTACCGGAAAACTAAAGCAAATTTTTTTTCCGGTACCTTAATGCAACAGTTCGTAATAAGCACAACAAATAATTCTAAAAATCCTAAAGGAATTAAAATTGTGCTTAATGCCAAAAATAAATTTCAGTAAACCAAAATAAATCAATTACAATTAATTCACTCAAAATATACCAGATTTACTTAATTATATCGTAACCAAATAGATATATCTGTATGCAAATTTTGAAGAATTATAATGAATGTAATTGATATCAAAATATATACAAAACTTAAGTATATAATACTTAATATTATTTTAGGCAAAAAACAATCAACAGGGCAGAGATTTTAAAGGCCCTGATACAAAATGTTAGAAATCAATAATCTAATCATACATAATAGTCCACGAGAAACCTGACCTCGTAGTAGCAAGAAGCGGAAGNTTGAATAGTTAAATAGTTAATACTTATTAAGTTATTAGTTATTATTTATTAATTCTTAGTGCATTACGTATTAGTTTAATATAGTTATTACTTATTATTTTATTAAGTTTTTACTTATTAGACTATTAGAGTATTAGTTAATACATTATAACATTAATAGTTTAAATGTTTAAGATTTAATTTTTTTAAAAAAAAAAAAACTTAAACACAAGAACATTTTGGCCTATTCAATTATAAGTGCCAAGTCCTTTTCCTTTTTCTTCGTCCTATATTTTATATATGTCTTTCCACTTTTAATTTTTTTTTTGTTTTTTTTTTTCAAACTATCCATGTTGATCCTAGCATTATTGTGGTATGGCCTTTTTTTCCTTCGTCAACAAATATGTTTGAATGACATTATTAACAACTCAAAATCCTCCATTTTTCTTCTTGGTAATAAAAATATTATCAATACATAAGTCTACTACTAAATCTTAAAAATAGCAATTGAAAAAATCACAAGTCTACTTAGCTTGATAGCAACTTTAAGTCTAGTGCATAAGTGTACTTCATAAAAATTCACAAGACTAATAGTTCTATTACCACGAAGACAAAAGAAGGATTTTAAGTGGTTAATAACATCATTTTTAATGTCATTTAAACATATTTTATTGACAGAGGACAAAAAAAAAATTGTCATGCCACAATATGTGAGGACCAACATGGATGTTTAAAAAAAAAAATTAACACTTAGAACTGAATAATCCAAAACATCCTTGTATTTAATGCCATTTATATTTTTTTGTTAACGGATAACAAAAAACGGTCATGCCACATTAATACTAGGACCAAACAGGGATGTTTTGAAATCAAATAGATAAAAAGTAGACTGCTACCTATAAATCTATGACAAAAAAAATTGAATAAACTCTTCTGTTAAATATTTTCATAAAATATTTATTATATTTATTTAATTAAATTTAGTTAAACTCAAATTCTTGTTACTTTTATGTGCACAATTGATATCAAACTCGTATGATTTCATTTTAATTTGAAGTGAAGTGTGTGCTTATTTAATTCCTTTGTGTCATTTAGGTGATTTGGAGGTGTTGATGATTGTAACATCATGTAAATTGGAGATCAATTGGATTTGTTTTGAAGTCATCTCGCCACAAAGGTGTGTTCAAGGGGTCATAAGAGGTCAATAGAGTGAAAACGAGGGAGTTAGAAATATCATGGCATCACCCGGGACCCAAAGGAACAAAAGAGATGACGAAATATGCATTTTGGAGTGAATATCCTGGCTAATGCTAGCATTTACACCGTGAGTGCCAGCGTCACTCCATTTTGCTCTGTATTATTTCTGCTAGGCAATGTCCCGGTATTTTAAGCATATCTCATCGTACGAATCACAAAATTAAGTGATTCCAATGGCATTCGAATGATATTTCAAAGAGCTACAACTTCTATGAACACAACAAAGTTCGATTCTGACGTTTACAAGGTGATAAATTGCCTAGAAACCAGAAGTGTTAAGTAGACACTACTACAAAAAATACTTTTAACGTCGGTTATTTGTGATATTTAACGTAAGTTATTTTGCGACATTGTTATTCCCGACGTAGTAAATAAATAATACGACTTTGGTTTTAAAACCCAACGTTGTATGTCATTATTTTAAAAAAATAATTAAGATACCACGTCAATTATTTAAAAACAACCGACGTCATATCTCTCTGTTCTTTTAAAGTATATCTCTTTTTTTTAAGATACCCAACAATTGCATGCATTTCAGCTCAAATGCGATCAATTTCTTCTAACAACATTTCCAGAAAGAGTTTTGAAGTATTTCACAGGTTGAAGAGGGATTTGAAGCTAAAATAGAGCAAAAGACAAATGATGGATAATACTGTAACCCCTCATCATTTTCGGATCAGATTAAGGTTCGAGAAATATGTCCTTAAGCTAAGACATACCTGAGATGAGTGACCGATGCGTCAAAAGGATTTTTATAAGGAAATATAGTTGTTATCAAACGGTGATCGCTCGTGCCGGTCACGAACCGTAAAAATTTTTAGGAACTAGTATTTGGACTTGTTTGTCCTAGAAAATGGATTTCTAGACACCATACCATTATTCTTGAATTTCCTATTGAATTAAATTAGCCAATAGCCGCAAAAAAAAAATTTTATCGTACATCTCNTATATATATATATATAAAGGGATAAGATCAAATGAGAACATGTTTGTCCTCCTGTAAAAAAAAGTAAAGACTGCTCTAAACCGTACATCATGATTCATTAATGGTTAAAGGATTTTAGTAAAAAACTATTGTGCCAATTTTATAATTATTGAAAACTTTTAAGAGTGAGGTTCACTTTCTAATTATTGCAAACTTGAAGGTTTGGTAATGGTAAGATCATAGCCTTTGATTTCTCAAAATAGAGGGTGTAGATGACATGTGTCCACACTTTTTGCAAAGGAAGGTGTTCTCATCTGAATCCTCGCGGGTGGCTTCAGTCCAATTTGACACCCCTACGATTTCCTTGATTTTAATTACAAACTAATAACAAGAATCCAATTAACATATAAAAAGGTAAATGCATGGCATGAATTTTGTGTGTGGTCTCGTGCACTTGGAGGTATTTGGTATCTGCATGCTAGGCTGGAATTCAGTGTTGTTTCCTCCACGTCGCTATCCCTGCCAACTGCAAAACAAAAGCATATACATCCATTTCCATGTATCAATCTTATTTGCTTGGTGCTATGGTGCGTATCTTCACAATTATTCATCAAAATTACAATGTGTATTCATTAGATATATATTGCATTAATTCACGATTTCACGGCAGAAAATTCAAGGCTTTTCCATTGAAAATGTCATTTCTAACAGACCAATTTAGGGTGCCACAAAGTTACTTCTACGTATATTACTGATCACTCATCAAAATGGTTGGAGTTATCCAGCGCATTCGCAAATTTTCAGCTATGATCCTCCATTACTTTCATTTCAAGCAAATTTGTTAGTATTGATGGATAATACACTAGGCTTGGACTACATGGACCGGCCCAAGAAAGCAATTGGATCAAGAAAGCCCAAGAAGGACCCTCAACACAAAGCTACAGAAGAGTTCGATAAGGATTAGACTTAGCACTTGTAATATTAACAAGATTAGGGCTTATTAGTTATAATGTAACAGGGACTCCCAATATGAGGCAGTCCAGGATTCTTATTCCTCGTAGGATTCTAGGCCCAAAATATGTATAAATAGACCCTCCACACACGGAGAAAGGACAAGCAATTCTGAGCAATACAATACCTATATTCTCTCACTATATTTTCCTACATATTTCCTATATTCTCGCTATTTCCACAGGTAGTGTTGGCCTGCCTTTGACTACCCAGAAGTCATAAAACCAACATTGGCGCCGTCTGTGGGGATCGATACGGAAAAGCTTCGTACTTTCCTCTGAACTCGAGAAACATGGTGACTACACAATTCTAAGGGCTCAACCAGAGAAACAGATTAGAGATGTGAAGCATTATTGGTTATTCAAGTTAGAGATTACACATAACCAAGTAAGTCTTTATCCTTATTCTTCTTTTAATTAAGGATCCATGATTGTGAGTATTGTTTAGTTGATTAATTTGATTAATCAGAGCCTGCTTGTAAATTGATTAATCACTAAAATTAGGGTTCATGATATTTGGAAATTTCTAATTATAAGGGTTTAATGAATTGCAACTTTACCTTTTATCTCTTACAAATATTTTGTATTCGTTGTTGGTGGATTTATATGGATAAAATCGCACTTGAATTACGAATATGTGTGTAGCATTAGGGTTATATGCCCACGCAGATGGCGGAATAGTACGTACACTAATTTGGCGTCTTTTGCATGTATGAACAAAATTTGGTTGTCTTCCTTTAGCATCATCATATGTATATATGTTTGTGTACGTGCTGTGTATATGAATAATGCATAACTACATATATATATATATATATATGTAAGTTGTACTTATAAAATTGATTTTCAATTTTGTGGAATCAAAGTCAAATCCATTTTCGAATATATAAATATACTACATATTGTCCTGATTTCTTGGAATCAAAATTATGGAATCAACAACATATATGTTGCGTATGAACGTACTGTATCTATAATCAAAATTAACATGATTGTCCATTTTACTTTCTATTACATGATTTATATAGTATATAGTTTGTCACTATTAATCATGTATTATATGTTATAAGAGAACGATATATAAATTAAGGCTTGTTCACATAAATATGTCTGTGGAATAAAAAGCAATTGAAACCAACAAATACATACATGTACTGTTTGATTATATATAAGCTGATTTGGTTGGTTTCTGGAATCGAATATTACGTATGTGTACTCTTATTGCTGGATTATTTGTATATTGGAATCAACTACTGCAATGGAATCAAACTTGGAGTCACGAACGGCTATGATAGCGTAGCTGGGTTCCCACGGCGAAGGGCACACGGTAGAACTTCTCCGATTTTCAGCCGGCTCCGTTGAAAGTATGAAGAAGAAAAGAAAAAAAGAATCGTTGGGAAAAAGAAGAAGCAAGGGCATTTGAAAACAAAAAAAAACAAAAAAAACAAAAAAAAAGCCAGTGGCAGACTCGTATTCCCACCACCGTGTGGAAGAAACGCATACTCACTAGGCAATGGAAGACATATACCCACCACCGAGTGGAAGACATATACCCACCACCGAGTGGAAAACATATACCCATCACCGAGTGGAAGACATATACCCATTAGCTAGTGGCAGACTCGTATTCCACCACCGTGTGAAAGAAACACATACTCATTAGGCAATGGAAGAAAAAAGAAAAAATAAATAAATCTATTTACAGATTGATCGAAACAAAAAATCACAATTATACTTTCCCGAGACTTTGTATTCACTAAATCCCAAGAAAGTGGAGGACTGGATGATGGATAATACACTACCCCTGGGCTACATGAACCGGCCCAAGAGAGCAAGTATACTTTCTAGAGACTTCGTATCCACAAAGTCTCAAGAAAGTGGGGGACTGGATGATGGATAATACACTAGGCTTGGACTACATGAACCAGCCCAAGAGAGCAAGTATACTTTCTAGAGACTTCGTATCCACAAAGTCTCAAGAAAGTGGGGGACTAGATGATGGATAATACACTAGGCTTGGACTACATGGACCGGCCCAAGAAAGCAATTGGACCAAGAAAGCCCAAGAAGGACCCTCAACACAAAGCTACAGAAGAGTTCGATAAGGATTAGACTTAGCACTTGTAATATTAACAAGATTAGGGCTTATTAGTTATAATGTAACAGGGACTCCCAATATGAGGCAGTCCAGGATTCTTATTCCTCGTAGGATTCTAGGCCCAAAAATATGTATAAATAGACCCTCCACACACGGAGAAAGGACAAGCAATTCTGAGCAATACAATACCTATATTCTCTCACTATATTTTCCTACATATTTCCTATATTCTCGCTATTTCCACAGGTAGTGTTGGCCTACCTTTGACTACCCAGAAGTCATAAAACCAACAAGTATAATACTCCATCTGTTCCATTGTCTTAAATAGGGGCAACCAGACACAAGACGTAAAGTGTCATGAGCAAGCTTTCTCAAGGGACGAGAGTTCACAACCAATCACACCAATCATGCTTGTTATATAATCAATATTTTAAATCTTATACTTTAGATCATCAACAAATAAAAAGACATTGTACTTTATAGAAAACTGTTAACTGACAATTTGCAAAAAAAATAAAGTAATTATATATTAGAATTGCAAATATAATGGGAAAATGACACTTTTGCCCCCTCAATTATATGCTTATAACACTTTTTTCTCCTGAATTATCCATGTATCCACATTATCTACTCAATTATTTCGAAAGTGGCGATTTTCCCTCCTCAACGTTTAAATGAGCGTTTGGACTGTTAAAAATAAGGGCAAATAGGTATTTCAATTCACTTTCCTTCTCCAACAAAATATTATTGTTTATTTATGGAATCAGAATAAAGGCAAAAAAGAAACACCACCATTTTTAAATATTATAGTTATGATTTTAAACTAATGTTATTAACAAAATGAAGACATAAACACAAATAATAATTATAATATTTGGAAAAGGTGTGCTAAATTTGTGTTTAAGTCTTCATTTTGTTAATATCATTAGCTTAAAATTATAGTTATAATACTTGCAAATAGTGTTTGTTCTTTTTTGCATTTTTTCTGATTTCTACATATAAGTAATAATTTATTAGAGAAGCCAAGCACCTTGTGCTCAATTGGCATGTAGTGGCCACCCTCAAATGGGAGGTCATGAGTTCGAGTCTCAGTGGAGGAGATCTCGAAATTGACTCTTTGTGCTTCAATAGGTTGAGAAAAGTATAGATGAACAGATACTACAATGTAATAGGGTCAGTATTCAAAAAAAAAAAATTTATTAGAGAAGAAAAAGTGACTTGAAATACCTATTTTTCCCTTATTTGTAACAAACTCCTCTTTATTAAAGAGGGGAAAAAATTGTCACTTTTGAAATAATTGTTGGGATAATTTCGGTACATGAATAATTCAGGGTGGAAGGTGCTATAAGCATATAAATCATCAGGGGGCAAAAGTTTATTTTTTCAAACATAATCAATACTTTAATTTAAGTGTTATATATAATATTTTATAGCATAAAATGTAGTACTTTATAGCAAAGTTCTAATTGACAATTTGAATGAAATAAAGTAATAACATAGTATAATTGCATATATTTGCCTTATATATAAATACTTTACAGCATACATGTAGTATGGATTAGGTTCTGGTGCGAAGAAGGCCTCAGATGCGAACATGAGGAGAAATATGAGCATTTGATCTGTCTAGATCAGTGACTCTAAAACAAAACAAAGAAAAAAAAAATATCGATCGCTTCTAATCTACATGACATCATCTTCTCTAGTAAACCATCTCTGATCTATTGTCTTTGCATTATGTTCAAATCATTGAAGGCACAAAATTGTCTCTTGAAATGCACAATAATGTGCTCTGGAAGACTCAAAATGTTTATTAGTCTTCACAGGATTATGAAGCCGTTTCTTGAACTCATTTCCATCCCACTTTCACGGGAGTTAGCAATGGATCTGTTAAGCTTGTTAAACTAGCTTGCTAACAGTGTGCACCGGAAGACAAAACAATGTGGACTACAAGTCACAACAATGTATACTCGAAAGCAAAAATAATGCACCCAAAGACAAAAATATGCACTTAGCAATGGGTTTGTTGAACCGGTTGAACTAGCCTGTTAAAAATATGCACCGGAAGGCACATCAATATGCACTCGAAGGCAAAAACTAATGCACCCAAAGACCAAAAATATGCACTTACATACAAAAATTACCTAATTGGCACTATATATTTTTAAAACTTTCCTTCATTCTGGACAGTTGATTTGGATTTAATCAATGGATGTGATTTAACCATATTTTTAACATACGGACTCCATTGATATGTTATTCATGTAGTATTTTATAGTCAAACGTACTATAATAGATATTTTGCAGAAAATAAAGTAAGAATATAATAGAATTGAGTGCATTAGTTTTTGCCTTTATATAATTGATTATATATATGCAATTCTTATAAAATAACTAATAAATTTTTATTAGTTATATAATCAATCAATCAATATATATATATATATATATATATATATAGGGGTGCACTCTCGTGAGAACTCTCGCCCAGGTAGGAAATGAGAACGCTCCACAGCCGTCCACGTGTCCAGATCAACGAATCAGATGCAATTTTAAAAAAATGACGCGGTGGCATTTTCGTAAATAACTGGAACTTTGGTGCACCTAGTTTCACTTACAAGTGCACCTAGTTTCACTTAAAAGTGCACCTAGTTTCACTTACAAGTGCACCTATTTTCGCACATATTTTCACTTACAAGTGCAAGTAATTTACCTTATTAATATTCATGCACCTATTTTCGCAAATACTTTCACTTACAAATGCAAGTAATTTACCTTGTTAATATTCATGCACCTGGATGCAACCTAGGTGCACCTAGTTATAACATAGGTTGCACCTAGTTATAACATTAGGTGCACCTAGTTATAACATAGGTTGCACCTAGTTATAGCAATAGGTGCACCTAGTTATAACATTTGGTGCACTTAGTATTGATGCTCAATGTACAATTAACTTGCACCTGTAATACATTTTACTTGCATCTGCAATACATTTTACTTGCACTTGTGCAAGTAATTTACTTTGTTAACATTCATGCACCTGGTTGCAACCTATGTGCACCTAGTTATAGCAATAGGTGCACCTAGTTATAATATTAGGTGCACTTAGTANTTGAAACTAAAAATTTATTCCAAACTAACCCTCAAAATTGGGCTAGGTTCGGTACACCGCAGAATTTTAGCGATGTACGATCAAAATAAATTTTTGCTGCTATGAGCTGATTTAATTGAATAGGAAGTTCAAGAATATGGTGTCTAATAATCCATTTCCTAGGATAATCGGGTCCGAATACCAACTCCTAAAATTTTACGGTTCGTGACCGGCACGAACGATCGCAACTTAATAACCACTATACTTCCTTATAAAAAAATTCTTTTGAAGCCTCGAGGGACCATTTCATGAATGTCATAGCCTAAGGAAATATTTTTCGAACCTTAGTCTTACGGAAAAGCCGAGGGGTTACAATTGCTTTCTTTTTGTTTATTTCGTTTTCTTATTTTTGTTATTTTGCTTGAAGAAGTGAGCTTCTATTATATTGAATATCTTGTTCTCACTTGCAACTACTTTTAGTTGCAAAATTATTTGTTGTTGGCTAAGCTATTGTGCATGAAATTCTCCTTAAGCAAACCTCTTGAAGCTTGCAAATAAGTGCTAAAATGAATCCCCATGGTTACCCACATCATGGAGGACAATCCTATGCAAATCCTCAACCCCAACCATATCACTATTACCCCCATTCCACCTATACTTACCCTCCACCAACATACCATTGCCCATTTCCACACCACCATTTACCACCTCCATAGCACTATCCATTTCATACACCCAACCATCACCCATACCCATTTGAGACACCACCTCCACCTTTCCAAGAAAAATTACCTTTCACAATCACCTAATTTTCAAGAAACTGACTCGTTAAGCTCCCAAGAAATATCCCAAAACATAGAGAGTAAGCTTGTGCAAATGATGAAACAACTCGATCCAAGCTATATTCCCGAGTCAAATTCATTTCCCAATTCCAAACTAAACACTTACTACCCACCTCCATCGCAAAACCACAAAGAAGACAATACTACCTATTCCTTAGAAACACTACCCTCTCGCCCATATAATACCCATATAGATCCTTGTGATTATATCCCACCGGCCACCGATGAAATTGAAATTCTAAAAGCAAAAATTGACGAATTCACTAGGATAGCCAAGGAGGATATGGCTAAACTAAAAGCCGAAATCAAGAGCGAACTAAAGGACTATCTCACTATCCTGCGGAAAGAAGGACTTCCGCTAGAAGAAGTTGAAACGAAGATGATGACCATGATGGAGGAGCTCATGAAGATGAATGAGCCCCAAGCTAACTCTACCATCATGGATGACATCCCCGCTTTGGAAGCCCATCCAAGGATTGTACAAGAAGTCGAAAATGCGCAAAATGCTAAGGGAGAGGAGAGTTTCGAAAGAATGGAGGATTGTTACGCCACGGTGTTTGAAGAAGTCCCAATTTTCGAATTGGAAAATCAAAACGAGGTAGAGATGGAGAGTGAGGATGAGAACATCGAAATAGTATGGGAAGATGAAGAGCCAAAATATGGTAAAATTCCTAATCTTCTTTGTGATAATAATCTTGAAAATCCTTATGCTCTTTTTGAAAACACCCTTGTGGATGACTCCCTTCGCCTTGATACTTTTATCATATGTGATTATGATTGCTTTAAATTTCGGGAGGATGATTCCATGAAAAATTTTGATATATTGATTGATAATTGTAAGGATTCTATCTTGTTTACTAATGATTATGATTACTTTAACTTTTTAGAAGATGAATCCTTTGTCTTGGGTGAGAGCGAGTTGGTGAGTGAAAGGGATGATGCTTCATTCTATTCGTGTGAGAGTGTGAGTGATTTTTCTAACCCAATAGAGTGGAGTGATGAAGAAAAGGAGTGTGAGGAAGAGATGGTGGGAAATGATAGGTCTTTCACGTTTGATCTTATGAAAAGAGTTGACCACACTCGAGATTGAGGAAGGGAGTGAGGAGATATGGTTTGAAACAAACGAGAAAATCTTTAGGGGGGAAAGAGAGGAAAAAGGAAAGGAAGTAGACACCATCCTAAAAGAGTTAAGGAGGGTGTTTAATGTTAACATTCATCCAACCTTGCATGTTGTTCTTTCTTTATTCGTGTGGGTATTCAAGGATGTTTCCCACCTTGGGACATTCCTTGAAACTAAGGTTCACGGGACGCTTGGTCGGGTCCCAATGTAACCCCTCGTCTATTCCGACAAGTTTAGGGTTCGAAAAATATATTTTTTTAGGCTATGACATTTATGAGACGATATCTCGGTACTTCAGAAGAATTTTTATAACTGAGACTAGTTATTAATAAGCTGCGATGTACGTACCGGTCACGAACCGTAAAAATTTTAGGAACTAGTATTCGGACCCGATTATCCTAGGAAATGAATTTTTAGACACCATACTATTATTCTGGAATTTCCTATTTAATTAAATTAGCCCATAGCAGCTAAAATTTATTTTTGATCGTACATCGCGAAATTTTGCGATGTACCGAACCTAGCCCAGTTTTGAGTTTTAGACTGGAATAAATTTTTGGGTTCAAAAATTATTTGAATTGAATTAGTTTCTACCGAGAATTCATCTGATTTAATCCCGATCAGTCTAAACTAAGATATTTTTAAGATTACATCATAGAGAGGTGACACTTGTCACCATTTTTCACCATGTGTTGGGGCAAGACTAGTCAACCAAGTGGGTTGTGATCATAAAACCAATTTTTTTCCCCGTTTCCCTTGTGTTGGCCGAAATATTCAAGGAGAGGAGAGAGAGTGAGATTATCATCTTCTTCTTCAAGCTCCAACACTCCATAGCCAAGATCTCCACACAAGTCTCCAAAATATACGGTAAAACTCCAATTTTATTCGGTAGATAGCTTTATTTTTCATCCTAGAACATGAATCTAAGTTAAGATTTCTTAAAATCATGTGTTATGTTGTTGGAATTCTATGATTTTAAGGTGAATTGGGGAAAATCAACTACAAGGATTTTATACGAAACTAGAAACCCGGTTGAGGTAAGGAATCCCTTTAATTGGTTGAGGTTGTTTGAAACTAGATAATTGATAGCTTGGTTGAAATATGATGGGTTCTAGGTGGAATTTTTGTGTACATAATGAATGTATATATATGTAATTGTATTTTTCATAAGGCATATGTACCAAATGTTGTATTGGTATGAGGTGGTGGTTAATGTGCCTAAACAATTAAGTTAAGCATACTATGTATATTATAATATGTATAGTATGTATGTACGTGTAGTGTAACATTTATATTTATAAGTATTATGTACATGTATATAGTATGTGTGTACGTGTAGTGTAACATTTATATTTATAAGTATTGTGTACATATATAGAGTATGTATGCACGTGTAGTATATATATATATATATATATATGGATTAAATACCCACACCACACGTATATAGATATATATATACATACAATACACATAAATATATATATATATATATATATATATATATATATATGTACATATATGGGTATATATGTATTAATAAAATGTTGTATTATGTATATATACATGGTAAAGTGTCACATTTTGTGTATAGTATATGGTATGTATAACCCATAATTATATATGTGGTTAGTGAGAAGAATAATACTATGTAGTTAGGCATATGTGTTATGTAGAAAGTGTTACATATGTGTGAACTTATAAATAGTATAAGAAGTATCATTATGTGCTTGTATAGAATAACTATATGTTATGTGTTATGCCTATGTTGAAGTTTGG
>CM008342.1:23690427-23703545 GCA_002525835.2 Ipomoea batatas | reverse complement strand
GAGTACTATATCACCCGGAAGGAAAAGGTACTCCTACGGGGGTGTGCACACTTAAGTATAGTCACTCTATGTTCGGGTAGGTGTCGTTCTTATGAACCTAGTGAAGCTAGCTAGGAATCATTCCAACGCTCCTATAAGTCCAGGGGATCAGTATTAGACCGGACGATGACCACTGAACCCGAGTTCAACGATCCAAGTGGTCAGAATTGGAGAAAGAACTCCAAAGGCCTCACACTTTCTATCTAGGACTAAGTGGAATTTTGAAATGTAAAAGTAGTTACGCCGTAGCTACGGGAAAGAAAGATGTGATAAGTATTTAAGTACCCAAAGGCTGTGGGTGATCTCTCTCTTTGAAGAGTGAAAAGTGGTGAGAATTTCATTATGAGAGAAAGGTTTCTACTAAAGTGATTACAAGCAAGATGTGTGATTTATGTTTTCTACTACTTACTAGTATGCTTAATTGTTTGACACTATATTATTGGGTATGAAAATGATTACCAAATGACCTTGTCAAGAGGGAAAATGATATGAGACATTATTGAATTTTGTTCATAATGTATGCAAGTTGCTATTTATAACTGTTGCAGGGAGAATCTTTGCCGATGAGTAAGGTATAGGGTTTTCGATGTAACAATGTTTACAAAACCTTTATTTAGTTTTGAATAACCCATGGATATCCTTACTTAACCGTCGCGCTAACTACACTTCACTGTGTTCCTAACAGATGCAATCTAGTGTCAGTTCTTGTAGCCCGGTGAATTCCGAAAGTTCACCGGAGTATGTTTGTGGAGGCGTGGATTATGACGAGTACATACAGATGATGGAGGGAGAATACCCATATGCACCTGGTTATGCTCCCGAGGCTCCCACCAATCCAGATACTCATGTGGCTCCGTCGGCCCCTGGGAGTACTTGGAAATTTTTGGTGTACATATTTTTTCTTGTAGCCTTAGTGATGGCTAGGCATGACCAGTTGCGTCTTAGTTGAACCTTGTTTAGTATTTTGGCACGAGGGGTAATCCTATGTATGTATAATTGCAAGAATACATATTTTGCTTAATGAAGCTTTGCCAGTTGATATGTATAAAAGTTCTTAAGTATCTGTTGGTTGATGGTTGTGGTTAGAAGAGTTCCCATTAGCCTGTGCACCTAGAGTGAGGTTTATCGCGGAATGATAGAACTCTCTCTCTCTAGGTGTGGCGGTAATGCCTCGGATGTACGGGAAGGTAGGTCCGGGGTGTTACACCCAAAGTCTGTGTGCCTTGAAGGATAGGCCACACCATGTCTGGCCAGGAGACGTAAAACCATGGCGCACTTGGGAGGCAGTCCCAATGTTATCTTACTTTTTCTTTAAAATTCTCTTGGTTTATGTAGTATGTTTTACTTAGTTTTATTTCAATAATGTTTCTATAATCTCGGTTGAGCTAACAAGTACAGATTAAACACCCGAGAGTTATAAGTTGCCCGCAATCAATTGACAAACATCATCACTAGCAAAGGAAGAAGGGGGAAACCGAGGTAAGCTTTGCACAGCACGCCTCCACGCCACCACCACGCGTGTGGCTAGGCGTGGAAAACTTCCAGAAAGCCACCACGCCGCTCACACGTGTGTGAGCAGGCGTGGGAATAAACCGGAGAGCTCCCACGCCTACCACCACGCGTGGTAGCGTGCGTGGACGGGCACCAGACTTTTCGCGGATTTTCGCGCGAAGTGGTTTAAAACCCTTTCCTTGCTTCATTTCTTCCCCACCACGAGCAAGAACTCTCCCAAGCTGAAAATATACACTTTCTAAGCATTTCCTTCCGAGTCTCTCAACTTTTCTCAAGGATTCTAAGTCATTTCTAAGGTATGAGCATACTCTTCTTTGCTATTTACTTGTATAATGAAGAACTTATTCTATTTTTGAAGAATATCTCCATGGGTTTTTCTTGTATGACATTTTTCTTGAGATATATTGTTACGAGATGACTTGATAGACTTATATTGAGCCTACATTGCTTCTATAGACTAGAAATTTCATGTTTTAACATCTCTTTGTGACTAGATCTTGGAATTGCTTGATTTGGGTATTATATTATCATGATGAGATCTTTATTGATATAGTGAGCATGGTGGGTAAAGTTTGCAACTTTCCTACTCTATAGGCACTACATTGCTATATTCTACTAGTTAGATGGTCCAATTTTAACTTTCATGATCCTTCAATTTTTCAACCTTGAGCTAGTCTAGAGGTAAAAGATGAAGTTGACCATATGTTGACCTTTTGACTATGAAATGAGTATGGAATGGTATGAGCTAGTTCTTGCATGTATAGGATAGAATTGTTGATGGATATCAAAATGATGGTTGCATGCAATGAATTCTTATGATCTTTTCTTTAGATATGTGCAATATTGTTCATAATCAATATTTAAGATTGGCAGGTGTTTTTCCTTGTGTTGCCTTGATTACCCACGTTATAGGAAAGATGTCTTCGCCATATGACCTTGCACAACAGATTACTCAAAGGCTCCAGAGAGGGAAAGCCCCGGTTGATGAAAACAGTGCCAGGGGCGCTAACACTCGATATATAGAAGTCCCCACCGGAACTCAAATTCTACTAATGACAGCAACCATGCTAGGGCAGTACAGGCAGTTGTTAAACTACCCTATTGTGCAATGGAGATATGTAGACTTGAGAGTATTGGAGGATTATGAGTGCAAATATGGACTGGAGAGGTTGATTGCAGAGCCATATTGGAACAATCTGCTAAGCTGGAGACAGGATACTTTTATCCCTCTAGTACATGAGTTTATCGCGAGCTTGAATGTTGATGGAATAGCTGGAGATCTCTATAGCCCTACCATTAAGTTTAGACTCTTCAACCAGGACTATAATATATCGGCCAACCGTTTGGGTGTTCTCCTTGGATTTTATGACGAGGAAGATCAGTCAAGGCACTGGTACCGGAGACTAAGGCATGACTTTGGAGACAGAGATATACCGAGAACATATTGGTCGAAGATTGCAAGACAAGGAGTCGAATGGGAAGGATCAAGAGTGAGAGTCTCTCAGATTGTAAGGGAGGATTTAAAGGTTTTATGGAAGGTAATCGCTCATTCATGGGAAGGAAGGCCTGAGACATATGACCGAGTCTTAAAGGCAGAGCTGTTCATGCTTTGGAGTATGGACACCGGGAACTCGGTGAACATGAGCGCGATTTGTAGGAACTTGCTTGTTGCACAACAGCAAGAGTCAGCCAGGGCAATCTTTATAGGCCCCTTGGTGACAAGGCTATGCATCTCCCTAGGCAATCAAATGAAAATGAATTGGTTCGAACATCGGCTTCCAGGAGCGCATATAGTTCCTTTATCTCCCGAGGACGTCGCAAAACTTCACTTGAGACAACTAGTGCGAACAAGGGTAGATGAGGAGATGGCGGATGATCACGCTAACTTGCCCATGACGTCCCCAGGATTCACTCCTTCTCCGATGTCATTCAATTCCCCGTCTCTCCCGGAAATGTATTCGCCGTTGGATTCTTCAATGTATTTCCCACCACAAAGAGAGCCCGGACCGTCTGTACCTCCACCACAACCTGAAGAGCGAAACCCCAACTCCTCCACCTTCAACATTCCGAGCTGGTTCACCCCGGTCACTAATTGGAGATCCCTCCAAAATTTCCAATACCAATTGCACTTGGAGCAAATGCAAAAGCTGGATGAGATTTCGAGAGAGATCAAGGAAAACAAGAGAGCATGAAGGAAAGAAAAGGACGGAAGAAAAGAAAAGACAAAATCCTGATAATGTTAACTTGTGATCTGATAATTCTGAACAATTGATTGTGGACAATCTCTTTATTTTTGTTTATATTTTTACCTACAACCTTGTTTATGTTTTATCTTGCACGTTTCGTCTAGCCAAAGACGTTAAACGTTGCGCTTTTGGGAGGCAACCCACAAATAAGAAGAAGAAAGGACCACTCCACCAACAACCATGAAAGATCAATCTTGAAAGGTATAATTTCAATTCCTAATTTATTTCTTTACCTTTACTCTAACCGTGTTTAAAAGGCGAACTCAGATTGCAAAACTTTTCTAAGGATACAAATTGTAAGTATTTCTTTTATCCTAATTCAATGCCCAGTTTTGGTTCGCTTTATTTTCTAGAATCGCAAATGAAGAGCTGCATAAAATTGTTGTGTTGGATGTAGTCTGTTTGTTAGAATTGTTTTAGCCCAGTTCACACTTTTAAGTGTGGAAAAGGGGCATGTGTAGAACCCTTAAACATATATCCTTTTTCCTCCGTTCCTTATGGAAACATCGAGGACGATGTTTATTTTTAAGTGTGGAAAGGGTGTATGCTTCTTGAAACAGTTGATTAATTAAGTGATAAGGTATAGGAACCTAGAGGGTGTGTTATTGCCAATACTATCTAGGAGGGCTCCTAACCTTGTGCCAAGGATTGAATGTCTTAAATATGCTTTGGAAGCTTCACTTTGCACCAATTTGCACATTCCGACCCCAATTGAAAATTTTTAATGAGTGCTTGCATGCTTTCACCTTGTATTTTATTTGGACCTCAGTCAAGGATCTCTCGAAGTGGGAGTGTGAATCCTTTGAGTTTTAGAAAGATAAGAATAGCGAAGCCTGGAAACTGAATTAATCTCAGTAGGACATGGGGCAAAAGGAGAGCCTAAGTGAGCTATGAGCGAAAACAATCCCTAATACCTAGAAAAAGGCATGAGGGGTTGATATGGTGAAACGTGAATAAAGGCAAAAGGCCATTCCTAGAGATAAAAGTGAGGTGAGCCATCTTTTCTGGATAAGGGGTAACCATTGCACTGTCTTCGAAAAAGCATGGATCTCCATGTGAAGTCGGTTACCCCGAAGAGATCTTGAAAGATGAGAAAATAGAGAGGAGGTGAGCCACTTTGCTAGGATTCAGGCACCCATTGCACTGACCTTCGAAAAAGCATGGATCTCCATGTGAAGTCGGGTAGCCTGATGACGTTATCCTAAGAAGCGAGAAAATAGAGTGATCGCCCAAGCCATGGCGATGAGCGGTCCATGTCCCTACCCTCACTTATATAATGTAAAGAGGCTTTGATGTTAGGTTGGAAATTGGCTAAGGGGTGAGCATCGGTCTCACTAGTCGGAACGGCTTGAGGCCCCTAGAAAATACAAGGTGAAAACTCTTTTGTCACTTGCATGCTTGAAAGGTGTAAACAAAAATCTTCTCATAAAATATCAATCTCTCGAGACCTTGACTTCCTTAGAATATTTCTTACGTTTGGTTGGCACGAGTTTAGCAGTCTTAGTAGATAGTGTAGGGGATTTCACCCGCTCAACTCCGAACACCTACACGTCACTTGATTGGTTAACCGTGAAAGAAAGAACTATCTTTGGTGCTTACATGATTAGGGCTTAGAAAAGTATGCTTGCTTGAGGACAAGCAAGGTTTAAGTGTGGAAAGTTTGATAAGCACCAAGAATAGCACTTATAAGGGGTCTTTATTAGATTAAAAGCGCATCGTTTTGACATCCAATTACAACAATTGCATGCATTTCAGCTCAAATGCGATCAATTTCTTCTAACAACATTTCCAGAAAGAGTTTTGAAGTATTTCACAGGTTGGAGAGAGATTTGAAGCTAAAATAGAGCAAAAGACAAACAAGCCGAAATGCAGTAGCGCCCCATGCAGCCTCACACTCGTGTAGCTGGGCGTGGAATTATTCCAGAGAGCCACCACGCCACTCACACGCGTGTGAGCAATCGTGGTCGGACCAAGGGCTATTTTGGGAAATTTGTTCCTTTTCTTTGTCACCTATATAAATCCCTTTTGCCCTAAACCTAAGAGGGGAGGAGGAGAGATCAGAAAATTGATAGAATAGGATAGATAGGTCTAGAGGGTTTTCCTCCCCTCTTGGGGGAAAATTCCTTCCTTCCATAGTTTAGAATAGATCAAGGGCAAGAAGGAAGATTGGGATTCAAGATCAAGGTTGTAAGATCCCCTTTTTCAAGGGGTGGTAACCATTGTCTTCAATTTCTAATTCAATACTTGTTTCTTTGAATTTCCTTTTCCTTTTCTTGTTTGTTAGTATGCTAGAGTAGATTAGATAGGGGATTGGTGGCCCCATGGTAGATCTATGTGGATGTTTAATATTATTGCTTTGATTTGTGAATTGCTTGCTTGTTGGATGTTGAACTTGTGTGGATGATGTTCTTTAAGCTTTGTGCCTTTTGTGGCCACATTAGGTAGCAAACCCAAAGGAAGTGAGTGTGTGCGCGATAGCGGCCACTCACGAGTCTAACTGACCCACATCTCCGCTCTTAGTCCGAAAGGACAAGATCCGAGAGGAGTGGTAGACAAAGTGTTCGATGAAATGCCCCAACCGAATGAGGATGTGGGAGTCCAAAGTGTGACGCCACTTGGTGATGTGCCATGAACTCCCTAATCTATTCCACGATTTGCACTCGCAAAATCATCCAAAGATAAACCACATAGAAAAGCCCAATGCCCCAATCTCCACTTTACTTTTCCTTATTTTACACAACCACTATCATCCTTCGCCTTCTTACAGATGAATCTAATCCTTAGCACTCACGTAACTCTTTCTCTTCAACCTCTTAGATGCCAACACACCAATTCGGTTCCCATTCGCCATCCTTGAGAGACACGACACTCGGGGAGTCTTGACTCTTCGTTTTATCACCTTCCACCTTCACCGTAACTCACTCCCACCATACAAACATCTTTGTCAAGAGGCCGGCCGGCCAGAGACAATGCCTCCACCAGCATTTGGGCCTTACCTAGATATTCCGCCGGAGAACTGTCACCTTGTTTGAGGTTGTGGAATTGGCCGAGGAGGCTTAGGCAGCGGGACTGGGTGGATGACGCCAACGCCGTCATGATGGAGTTCCAGACTTCTTGGGCAGTGCTCCGGCCGACTGCCAAGTACATCACTTCGTCTGTGAGTGATGAGATGAGAAGCGACAAGATGGATTGATCTTGTTGTGTCCAAGCCGCGTACGCCGGGTTCAGCAGTGGTGGTGTTGTCGTCGCTGCGGTTGCGGTTGTTGATGTATCACCGGAGAGAGTCGCTGGAGGACATGGATTAGTCCCGTCGACGAAGCCCAAAAGCCCTTTGCCGCGAAGAAAAGGCACGATCTGAGTGCGCTAATATAGATAATTTCTTGTGGTGAGTTTGATGCTAACGAAATGGTGTGCCGTCGCTAGCTGGCTGGGCGTAACCGGAGGATGGGTAGCGGTGGTTATAGTGCGGTCAGTGTTGGATGATGCCATGGCCGGAGGGTGATCAAAAAAGGTGACCGGCGAGGTGGATTACGGGAAAGAGAAAGAAACGGGAGACCTAAGACTACTGATACCAGATGAGAGATCGTATTCCAACAACTGACTGTTACAACGAAAACGTAGAGTCCTATAGGAGAGTGAGTAGTAAACTAGGCTATCCTATAGGATACAGTTATTGACTAAAGTAGAGCCACTAGAAAGGAAAGCATACATTATAATAAAGTAATAACTATAATATAATAGTATGACTAACACTGTGAAACAAAATAAATTAACATATAAAAAAAATAAAGTAAAAAGTTGGTTGTACAGTCACATACCTAAGCTGAAGTGGAAACTGAAATAGTTAGCATGCATTAGTTATGGTGTTTTTGCTCAGCCTGCATAGATAATTAAAGACCAAAATCACAAGGGAAATAGATTGTAGGTAAATAGGAATTTGGACTAAGAAGCAATATGTAATGGATCGTAAAAAAAAAAAAACAGTTCACCTAAGGACATGTATCAAATCAAATTTTATAATAATTGACATGTATCAAATTATAATAATTGGCATGTAACTTAGACTGTAATGGACTATGCAATGAGTTCAAAGTGGTCTTTTGTAGTACAACATCATCTAATGGATTATGAAATGAGATTAAAGTAAAAAGTTTATAATTGCAATAACTAATTGAGATCCAAGTAACTTTAGCTGGATAATTAAAAACAAATATTATGTTTGGACAATGTGACATAAAATACAAATCATTACTGTGTATTTCATTTTAAAGTGAATACAGTAAAATAAATGATATTTGTTAAATTTAAATGAAAGTGGATACACTCTACTACAACAATTTTAATATGGATACAGTACAAAAAAAGAAGTTGTACGTAGGCATAATTTAATTAAAAAAAAACAGTTAGTAGTCACAATTCCACTATTACTGTAACTTTCTTAAATTAAAACTTGCTGAAATGGAGAAGGATATTATATTATTCCCAAATTTTTATTGTGACATTACAGTAGCCTATGAGAAAGGGTTTTGCATATAAAATATAGTTCCAAAGTCCTGATCTCGATTTAACATTACAGGAAATAACAACCTCTACTGAAAATTCTGCATAGGGAAATGAAGATCAGGCATAAGCCCACCTTTTACTCTTGCAACACCAAAAAAAATGACTGCAGACATTCAGCCAATGAAATTTAAGAAGTGTAACATATTGGGACTATGATGTATTTAAACAATCATTTAGTAGAAAACACTAAGATTCCAATACACTTATACACTTAAACAACTCTGGAAAAACATGAAGAAAATAACAACTTCACAATGATTTTTTCAAATTATATGTAATTTCAAATTATTTTTTATAGCATAAATATCATATGCTTTACCTAACAAGAAGTTACAACACAGATTTAACTTCTAAAAAATGTTCAGACTAGAAATTAATATTTTTTGATAAAGTTCTATAGTTCTGAGCTAAAAATCTACTTATCTTTATCAGATCTTTCTCTGATCGTTTTGAGATAAGCTTTTACAGTTCGTCATCTCTCTGCATGTACACCTTGGTCTGCTTCCTGTGTTTTTCTACACATGTATTCCATTGTTGGTGTTCAAATGCAGGTAGATATGTAAATGAAGGAGTTAGGGTTTCAATCTAATGAGCTAAAATTGTATATATTTTTTGGTAGAAATTAATTAAAACATACCAGATGCTATAGACTCTGTCTCTATAACCATGGAAGTTGATATCTCTTAATCGAACCAGTTTAGGGCTTAGACAGTATGCAGTTTTCTATAATGGTTTAACGATGGTGAAGTGAGGGAATTAAAAGCAGAGGGTAGGGAGTTATTTTGTTAAGGAGTTGTGCATGGAGTGGAACGTTCTGGATTTCTATGATTTCATTTCCATTTCGGAGGAGAGAGTGATACGCAGAGAATAGGAGGAAGACGACTGGGAAAATGAGAGAAGGGAGTTGGGTTGAAACGGGTGGGCTGGGTATTTATTGTTGGGCTATAGGATTCTTTTGGGATATAAGGGAAGATGGACTTTGGTTTTTTTTTTCTCTGCAGCCCTGTGTGTGTGTGTATATATATATGTGTGTGTGTGTGTGTAACATTTAGATGTATGTTTATATTTATTTATGTAATTATTTATTTATTATATACTTTGTCATTTACTATAAGATGTTTTAATCATTTATAATTTTAAATATTTTGTATTAAGCATTTAAAAAGTATGTTATTTTAATTAATTACCAATCTTAATTATTAATTTTTATTTTAATTGTAAATATCTCCATATAATTTTTTCATATTAAATCAACATAATAGTAAATGAAAAAACTATATGTGATTGAATAAAGCTCATATATATATTTTTTATAACATATAATAATTTCAATACACATAAGCTTTAGTTCGTGCATCGCACGGGTATTGTACTAGGATGGCAATATAGCAACAATTGTTGATAGTATATTTTCAATGTTCAAGGAGCGGGGGTGTGACGAAGAATACATGAAAATTCGTGCAATATTGACTCCAACACTTGATGTGGTCCATGCCATCAATGAATATATGAGTGATTTGCATATTGCTGATAGCAAGACTTACCTAAGTTGCGACACGGTCTATAAGTCTGATTCAAGTAATAATGGTATACTCTCTGATATGCACACTCCGGAATTCCCAAATGGACTGAAAGCTTCTGGGGTCCTTAACCATGCATTAACTTTAAAGGTTGGATCTCCGGTCATGCTGTTGAGGAATATAGATCACTCACTTGGACTATGTAATGGAACAAAACTGATGATTACAAGGTTATCTGATCATGTGGTTGAAGCAAAGATCGTCACGGGGAACAATATCGGTCAAATAGTATTGATACCAAGAATGTCAATGACACCTACTGATATAAGATTGCCATTTAAATTACAAAGAAGACAATTTCTTCTAATGGTGTCCTACGCAATGACTATAAACAAAAGTTAGAGTCAAACATGATCACATATAGGGTTACTTTTAAGGAAACCACTGTTTGTTTATGGTCAACTTTACGTTGCTGCTTCAAGGATTAGTAACCCAAAAGGTTTTTTAAAAAATTTGATAGTCAACGAAGGTGGAGAGAGTAGTAATTATACTACCAATGTTGTGTACCATGAAGTATTTAATAATTTGGAACATTTATTTATTTAGTAAAAACTTTGTTTAATCAAAATTGTATACAATTTGATGTATGTGAGTACTATATTCATATAACTTTGATTAATTCATTGCATTACTATCATCCGTGCAGCGCACGGGTATAATACTAGTATAAATAATAACTACACTACTTCGTCGATTTTCCTTTTCCTATAAACCGACGTCGTATATGAAATTTAAAAATTTAAAAAAAAAAACTAAAATGCTCTATGACGTCAATTATTTATATAACTTGCGTCGTAGGTTACTCTACTATATTTTTTTTAATTTTTATTTATAACATCAGTTATTAGTGTATAACCGACCTTAAAATATTAAGTTTACTAATACTAAATTTAATATTATGAAAAATTGAATTAAAAATAACTTCAATCAAACATAGTTAATAGAACCAGACACATAACATGGGACAGAGTGAGTATTTGATTTGGTTAACAAGACTTTTACATTTTAATTTTTCATAATATTAAACTTAGTAATTAAATATTACTCCCTCTGTCCCGGAATATGTGTCTTATTTTCATTTTGCACGCATTTTAAGAAAGTTAGAAAAAGTTAACTCTATTTCCTTTTATGCCCTTTGTACTTTCTGGCATTTTTGCGTTATTTCTGCATCTTTCTTCATCTCTATCTGTACCCAGTACACGTTTCTTCTTCATTCTTCAACAAAAAAATTTGCTTCATTTATTCATCTCATCCAGAGAGATTTCTTCTTTCTTCAACAAATAATGCATAACTTGTTTGTCTTCTACTCATTTTCATAGACCTAGTAATTATATAAAAATACTCTGTAAACTGAACTTAAAACTTCTAAAAACAATCATTTCTACATTTTTCTTGGCTACAATAAGAGATAGAAAAACATAGAGTAGTGATGTATATAAATCTGAATGATAGAGAGGATTATCGTTATTGAGCTGCAAATGTCGATAGCATCATAGAGTTATAAAGTTCTTACGCTCTTTAAAAATAAAATCTTACGCTTCTTGAAATTGAATGGAGATTGAGATGAGAGACCGTAAGAAATGAAGAGTAGGAATAGTTGTTGATGGCCATATCGCCCAATGTCCATTTTCTTTGATTTGGAAATGAAGAAACAGAAGGAATACGAAATGTAATCTGTATTTGTTCTTCTAGTTGGGCACGATTATTGAGAGGATAACAAGCAAATTAAAAAAGAAGCAAACTTGAGTGGGTGACAGTTGTAGAGAATTCATGAGTGTGGGGTATGTGGTAAAAATTGAAAGGGTAAAATGGAAAAATAAAAATATAATGATGTTTATTTTTGGAAAGTGGACAATATTTTGGAACAGACAAAAAAGGAAAGTAGGACAGATAAAATGGGACGGAGGGAGTATTTGTTTTGTGAAAAAGCTCGTAATCAACCTATTATGTATTGGTGATGTAATGGGAGTACGTAGTATACTATATGCAAGGGGCTCTCTTGCACTAATTATAAGTGATTTGATAGGTTGTACATTGAAATAAGTAATTGGAGGGATTCAAACAAGGCCAGCTCAGTTACCACCACAAATGGAGCCAAGTCTCTATCTCTTCAAATGCTGACTGATGACTGCTCACCTATCTCTCTTCAAATGCATCATTTCACACACGTAAACTATGTGTACGCGTGACACACAGAGAGAGAGAGAGAGTGGAGTTTGCAGTTGCGGTTTTTCTATTTTTGTTGAATTTTGTGTTTTGTGAGGAAATATCTGGTTGAATGGCGGGAGTGAGAGGGAAATGGAGGCTTCTGAGGCCACTGATGTCGATATCCTGGAGTTTTCTCCTAGCTGCGGTGTTCGTTTCAGCTGAGAGGAGTTTTAAGAAGGAAGCTATAGGAGGCAGCAACGTTATCGACTACGCAGATGCGGATTTTGCCAAGTTCTTGTGGCAGCCTAGTGAATCCGGTTACGAGCACGTTTGGCCGGTACGTAATTCTTCGCAATATTTTGTTTTTTTTTTTGGTTGATAATGGTTTTTGGAGTCTTTTAGTTTTGGAATTGTTTTCTTCTGTAATGGTTCATAGATGATTGGAGGTGGCTTTGATGGGTGCAGAGTAGAAGATTAATATGGTTTAGTAGCTAGCTAGGTACATATACATTTGTGTGGAAAAACGAAAGAGGTGTTACTTTATGTCCATAAACTACCTTTTATTAGTATGTATTTGTTTGTTTATAGTAGTATAGAAGAAGATCACTGATTTAATGAAGTTGACTCCCGTAGTATATGTGATTTTTTCCCCCAAACTCCTTAGGGGCCGTTTGGTTCACGGAATCTCACATTACCTTAGGGAATGTTAGATTGCTGGGAATGTTAGATTACTGAATGTTAGATTCATGTGTTTGGTTAAAACTGAGAAATGTAACATAAACCTGTTTGGTTTATTAGTTATCTTTTATGTTATACTAATTTTTTTTTTACTTTTAATACTTTTAACATATTTATTACAAGATTAAAAATATTAACTAATTAAAATCTTGAACTTGAGAAATAAAATTATTTTATAAGCTAACATGATGTAATAAAAATAAAATAAAATATATAATTACAAAAATAATTAAATATAATATATATAATAAACTAACATAAAAAATATATTATTATAAATTATAATAATTAA
>CM008342.1:23673369-23683682 GCA_002525835.2 Ipomoea batatas | reverse complement strand
TAAGCCATAGATTTTTGTTTTTTAATGAAATTATGACATTTAGCGTCGGTTCCTCTAAATGTTATGATATTTTTTAGCAACTGTCATTTTTATGTTTTTTTTAAACTAATGATATTTAGCGTCGGTTACAAGAGGAACCGAAATGTGATGTTTCTTTTTTTTTTTTTTAAGCAACCATCGATATTTAAAAAAAAAAAAAAAAAACTGATGGCATTTAACGTTGGTTCCTCTAGGATCCGACGTTAACTGTTAAGTTTATTTTTTAAAACTAAACATATAACGTCGGTCCCTCTAGGAACTGACGTTATATGTTTATTTAATTTAAAAGATGAATGAAGATTTAACGTCGGTTCCAAGCGGAACCGACGCTAAATGCTAAGTTTATTTGAATATACATACATACATATATATATACATACATATATATATACATATATATATATACATATATAGGTCCTTAATCAGGTGAGAACCATGTCCCAGGTGAGAATGTAAGGACAAATCCAAGCCATTGATCTAGTAGATCTAACGGTTGAAATAAACAAAATTTTATAATATTTATAAAAATGACCCCGCTCATTTTAAAAGTTTATAATATTTATGAAAATGACCCCGCTCATTTTTTACTTGATTTCTCATCAATCAGATCTTACAGATCAATGATTTAGATTTGTCCTCACGTTCTCACTTGGGCACATAGTTCTCATACGATTAGGATTCTATATATATATATATATATATATATAGGGTTGCATTCACATGCAAACACTCTTAAAATACAAACATGTGGACAAAATGATACCATAGGATTAGGAGATTTGGGCGGCCTAGATTGATCTATGAATCATATTGTATTTAGGATCTGAATTTAAAAGGGGTAAAAAAGGTAAAGCATGCAGAATATAACAAGAGAATATCACGCAGGATCCTTGGTGTTTCAATTAAGGAAGATTCGACTTTGCTTTTGTAATTCCCTTCCCAGGAAGCGAACATTTCAATGAATTCAACTTTGCAAACTTGTAACTATCATACACTTCTCGGCAAGCGAGCACTTCAACATTATCGTCCAGCAAAAGCAAAGGAATAGCAATGGAAACGACAGAAACAGGTAAGAACTTCTGAGTCAAGAGGTGTTGTAATGACTACTTGGATTTGTTTATTTCAAAGCAATCCATGAAAGGGATTTAAGGTTTACCAAAACAAATAGATTTAGGCAAGTTGGAGAATTGATGAATTGGGAAGCCAAAAAACACGCTGTGTGCACATGTTGAAGATGGAATACGCAGAATTGAGTGTGATTATGAGTTAGGAATTGAAAAAACGAGCGACACACTACTACAGGAAATGGATTTAACGTCGCCTAAATGACGTCGGTTTTTTACAAAACCGACGTCAAACAATTACGACGTCGGTTGTCACAACAAACCGACGTCGTATCAAATTAAAAAATCGGAAATTATTAAACGACGTCGGTTCGTACTACGAACCGACGTCGTTTTATTTTTTAAATAATATTACGGCGTCGGTTCTTTGCAGAACCGACGCCGTCTATTATAATAAAACAAAAAAAAAAAAAACGACGTCGGTTCACTTACGAACCGACGTCGTTTAATAATTTCCGATGTCATTTAATTCGTATTTTCCACTTTTTTTTTAAAATCAAAAAAGAAAATAAAACCCTACGGCGTCGGTTGTTTCACCAACCGACGCCGTAGCGTCTTATTATGTAACCCCTCGGTTTTTACGACAAAGTTAAGATTCGAGAATAGCGATATAAATTTTTTTTTAAGCTATGACATTTAAGAGAAAACTATTCGGTGCTTGAAATAATTTTTCTCGTAAGGATTAATTATCGATAAGCTGCGAACTACGTATCAGTTACGAACCGAGGAAAATTTTAAGGATGAAGATTCAATTCGAATTTTTCAGAATTGGAATTATTGAGTATCATACGATTAGGCCTGAATTTTTAATTAGTTCAAGAGAATTTCTAAATGGACCGTGAGGGATAAAATTGTTACAGACTCTGAACCTAAATTTAACGGACTATCGGGAAATTCCCAAAATTGGTGATTTGCGACGGGAATNGGGGGGGCTACTTGATAGGGAATATACCCCGGGTATACCGTCCTACGGGTATTATACGTATGCCTAGCGTATTGTGCGGTATCTAGCCCTATAAAAAGGCATTAACCTTTCAAGTGGTGGGACTTTTGGCTCTCTTCTTCTCTCCTCCATAGCCATGCTTGAATTTCTCCCTTCTCTCTATGATTCAAGAGCAATCAATAACAGAGGTAGATTGAGTGCCAATTTTCTTATCTACACTACACTTTGCATACAATTCCTTACATATTATGCTATAAGAATTCATGGAAGAATTAAACATTATCATAACTGTTAGAGGTAGTGTTCAAGTTTAGAAGTCACGGAATACAGTTAGCATTATGCTAACATTAAGAGATCTCTATTTAAGGCATGCTTTTAAGGATTTTAGAGATCATACAATGTACTCTTTTGTACAAATATTTGGATGGTTTCTCTCTTCAGTTGTGCACATAATATATTTTGAGAAACATCACTCAAGTTATACCGAGAATAAACATTGGGTTTGTTCATGAGGGGCCCAAGTTAGAGAATTGAAATGCATGTGACCATAATGGATATTACTCTGCAAAATAGAGGATTTATCACTATGATTCGTGTGTTTTGTTCTTTGATGATGGTTGTGCTAGTACTTGCACCAAGTGGGAGAATGTAAGATTTTCCCTAATAATATATATATATTATATATTATATATTAGGGCCTTAATTAAGTGGTGCAAGTTAACTAGGTTTATTAAGTGGTTTGGTTGGACCCAATAACTAGTAGTTGTTATTCAACCAGACTCTGTGCCTATATAAACCTGTATTGATGGGATACAAGGTAAGCATTGTATAGCACATACAGTTCACGGTACTCATACTGCTCAGTAGACACCAGTACACCATCTAGGGTTCTGAGTCAAGTATGAGACAAATATGGCTGACGGTCTACCGTTAAAGAGACATTACATCAACTGTGGCTGGAGATCAATACCGCTTTCGCTTCCGCTACTACGAGGTCAGGTTTCTCGTATATATTCTGTATGGTTAGATTATTTATATCTAACAGTTTCTCGGTGTGTTTGTGCATTTGGAGTAGCACATCCATGGCCAATAGTGCAAGCTCACTGATGACTAGTTTCTAAGTGTCTGTCAGTCCATTAATTTTTGTGTATCCAAATGTTCTATCGAGATTTATGACCGCTTGAAGAGAATAGGAACTTCAGAACCAACCTCGACGGTAATAAGAGGATGTGGCACGTGGATGGATAATAACATCTTGGTAAGCTGTACTGCGATTAAAGAAATCCGATTAACGATATATTCAATTGACGATTTGTATATTACAATTTGGTAATTTATGGTTGTACATGTTTTGCAAGATCAGTGCAGCATGAGATACCAAGATTATTTTCCAACAATAATTAGATTTAAAGATTAAGTTTATTTAACAGATAATTGTAAATTAATAAAACATCTACAATGTCTCATGATGTCATAATTAATGATTAATTTAAAGAGAGAGAGAGAGATAGAGAGAGAGAGAGAAACTTTCTTAATGGTAAAACATTGAACTTTTATGTACATTAATTAAAAAGAGCCAATTTTTTTTAGTAGTGAGAGTAAATTAAAAATTCCAAGTATTCCATCAAATATATAATTTCATTACATATGTTGTTTATCATTGTAAACTGAATAAGGTTAACGTAAAATATATAACTTCAATGAGTGCGCGCGTTATGAAACCAAAACTTGATTTGAATAGTTTCCATCCCTAGTACAAGGACCAATTCCTTTCTTTGATTTTCTTCTAGGTGAGGACACCCCTTAAGAAATCTATAAAAAGATGAGAAAAGTAATATAATATAGTATCACTAAATTAATAATCACAAAAAAAAAAGTTTATTCTTTGAATTTTAAGAAAAACATTATATTTTAGTAATGATTATTACGATTCTAATTCTTGAATTTGTTGCAGAATATGTTATTAAAACTTCCTGCCCCTTTGATTCATTTCTTGATCTTGATTGACCTCATTGGTGGCGACGCTGGTTGTAGCCCCGTCGTAGACATTATCCGATTTATTGCCTCCAATGGCTGACTTATACCACCCAAAATGCTTATTAACCGTAGAAAATGAACAAAGTTCCATCAAATAATCCTCCAAACTTGTAGCAGAACAAGTATATAGTGAGATGTGCTTAAATTGTTGATTATGACACAGGGATGGTTGCAGGATGGAGAATATGTGGGGTATATTCTTCATCCTCGCTCTCGAATACCTTTTCTATCCCCTATCCCTAAAGGAAAAATAGTTTTCCTCCTCATCCTTGTCCTCACAAGGAATAATGGGGATTGAATATAGAAAAGTTTTAAGAATTAATTAAAATTAGGGTATTTTACAAAAATAAAAGAAAAACTAAACCTTCTTTTATAAATACCAAACTAAGAGAATAAATTCAAAATAATAATGTTTTATATATATATATATATATATATATATATAGGTGTGGAGCGCATCCATCCCATTCCTGATGGTTGTAGTTTACATCCATATGCGGGTTCTTATTTTCCAAATTTATGACTGTTCTCCAATTCAAAAAGATGGAGAATCACATTCCTAATTAATTAAATTGGGTCGAGGATAATGACAATCCCTAATTTAAAGTGGGTTACCAGAGTACCAAATCATGTTTCAGACATGAATCCTCCTAGATCACTTCCATTCCATTCCATAATTATATTTCTGGCAGACTCACTAGAATTCTCCCCGTCATATCCATCGCTGACAGAACAAAAACAAATAACCCTTTTAAGAATGGTTGTTCAAACAAATTTTGGTGAGTCCATGACAAAATTAAGGAAATTGGGAACAGAAAGTTGACATACGCGTAATTTAGTATGAATTTTAAATTCTCTTTGAGATAGAGAGGAAGAGAGCGAGTTCTATGTATGGAATATGGGTCACACTTGTGTGAGACCGTCTCACGGATCCTTATTCGTGAGACGGGTCGGGTTGGGTCAAAGCACCATGCAAATGTCATACTTATATGTGCAAATCTCACACTTATATGCTCAAATATAACACTAATGAAAAATACAATTTTTGTTACTTATAAGAGAAAAAGTAATACATTTTTCATAATAAGTAATGTTGACAAGTGCCTCTCACTTATAAGGGCAAATATAATACTTTTGAGGAAAAATGTAATACTTTTAGATCGAAATGTAAAAGTATTGTATTTTCTCTTAAAAGTATTACATTTACCCTAATAAGTAACAAAATTTTTATTCCTGATTAGTATTACATTTGAGCATATAAGTATGGCATTTCTGCATATAAGTGTTACATTTGCATATTGACCCAACCCGACCCGTCCCGTTTCATGGTGAGACGGTCTCACACAAGTTTTTGCCATGGAATATATATTAAAATTACTAATATTCATCTCACGTGAATTCATCTCACGTGAAATATACTTATATCCGATAATTTTAATAATTTCTTAACTTCTATAAGTTGTCATAGAGAGATTTAAACCTAAAATTGAGAGTTCTTGCCACAATGATTTTGTTTATTTCTTGTGTAATGTTTTAGGATTATGTGACAAAACTCATTAACTTTACCGTAGATATTTATATAATGAAGTAAATGTTCATTATTGATCATATATCAAAATGTAGATGTCGTGTGTTAGGGTCACACTTGTGTGAGACCGTCTCACGGATCCTTATTCGTGAGACGGGTCGGGTCGGGTCAAAGCACCATGTAAATGTCATACTTATATGTGCAAATGTCATACTTATATGCTTAAATATAATACTAATCAATAATGCACTTTTTGTTACTTATTAGAGAAAAAATAATACATTTTTCATAATAAGTAATGTTGACAAGTGTTCCTTACTTATAAGGGCAAATATAATACTTTTGTGGAAAAATGTAATACTTTTAAATATAAATGTAAAAGTATTGTATTTTCCCGTAAAAGTATTACATTTATCCTTATAAGTAACAAAATTTTTATTCCTGATTAGTATTACATTTGAGTATATAAGTATGACATTTATGCATATAAGTGTTATATTTGCATCTTGATCCGACCCGACCCGACCCGTCTCATGGTGAGACGGTCTCACTTAAGTTTTTGCCCGTGTGTTAATGCTATAGTAGTGGTTGGTTGTGGTGGTTACATCCCACTATATTTATATGTTGTATTTGTAGTACAGTACATATAACTGTTCTTCATTATAACATGGTATTAAGGATATATATGTGAAAGTTTTTTGGTTTTTGTGTTTTTTTGACATCTAAAATTACCTAATATATAAACATAAATGTGCTTTTCAATTATCAGCTTAAACTTTTAATTGAGATGGAACACATGCCTTAATTTGATATCAGAGTCAATCTCATGTCAAAGGTTATGAGTTTGAATCTTCACGTCAGACTATGGCTTTTCCTTTTCCAGAGGTCCGTCTTTGTTGTCTTTAGTGGCAATTCTAATTTTAGTCTCATACTATCGGTTTTGCCATTTAACATCTAAACTATCATTTTTTTGGACACTTTTGGTCCTTCAGACGATCCTCTACCTCAAATTCATAAATGTGTAAACCATCTCAGCTCATTCATCCTCCTCCTTTGCCTTCCTCCTTCACAGCCGTAAGCCATCGTCACTGAAGACTTCGTCGTCGTTAATTAAGCACACATGAGAAGTCTTATAGGTGACTAGATGCTTAAGATGGTTGTATATTGTTGGGAAACAATTCTCAAAATATCCAAGAAAATGGACGAAATAGAAAATCTACTAAACAAATATTACAAGAAAAAATAATCCACGAAGGATTACAACAAAAGGAAATACAAGAAGAAATTCCAGGAATTTAAACCTACAACAAAGGTTAGATAAACCTGGAACACAGGGACGGTGTATAACGGACTTTGGGGTAGTTGTAAGTATGAGTCGTGTTGTCACTTTCCTTAAAACCTTATTTACCGCTTCTCGGGGTGCTGGAACGTTGCGGTCTAGGCTTCCCAGGATAAAACGTACTACGATCCGCCGTTTGAGCACACAAACTTGGATCCGGCGAACGAGAACGTGGAATGAACACAGGTGGCTAGAACGAAGGAGAGCAGAGTTTCGAGGTGGGAAAATAATTCGTGTATATCACGTATATCTTCTTCGTATCATTTGTTTAAAATCTGCTGCTCACCTAGAAATATATAGGAGATGAAGGATTAATGGCATTCATCATGGCATTTATTCTTGGCATTGTAACCTCCACCCACTAACCAAGTATTAACTTTGCCACTAATATGCAATTAACTCTAATAATAACTATTGGAATTAATCTGATATTAATTCCATAGAACGGTCACATTGGAAGTGAACCGTCTTGGCCAAAGTCTCTTACGAGAGGTTATTGCAGTTACGCGCGGAAGATCGCCTTCGAGAGGTGACTCAGAGCTACGATTGATCGACTTGTGCAAGCTTCGAGAGGTCGCATGCTAACTTAGCCCACAAGGCCTGCCAATTTCCGGACGACACTCGTGCCCGTAGGTGCGGGCGCACATGAGTTCAAGCCTTTCGAAGGCATTTTTGGGATTTGATTTGCATCCCCCCCTGCGCGCGAGAGAGCATCTATGCTATACAAGTTAATTAGTCATAAAATGACTCTTGTATATATAGTGGGTGAAATCTTCTTCCCAAACCAATGTGGGACAAATGCTTTTCTTTAAAGCTTTTCCCACAATTCTCCATCTCAATGGGTCTACTTTGAGAACTAATTTCTCATTCACCCATTATCCATTTTGAGCGTATAATACATCGATCTCTTCGTCTCACTACGAAGAATCCGAATCCACTTTTACCCGACCCAAATCGGATGTGGACCCTACATATATTTACACCACAAAATGGCCACTTAAAATGCCATTTATTGCCATTTTTTCCAACAATCCCCCACATGAATGAAAATTGTTTTCGGGATAATTTTGGAAAATGGAAACAACTGTGTTCAATGGTTGATTCCTGCATAGCAAATGTAGGTTTAACCCATTGAACCTTGCCTTGTGAAATCTATGTACTCAACTGGCTGTACGGTAGAAGGGCGATGTCTTTGAACCGACTGCCGTTTGTGTAGACATTGACAAATCTCACACAGGAACCTTCCAACCACGTCCTGTTCTCATGACTGTGCCCATTTTGGTCGTGGGACACCTTCCTGGTTCTGCAAGAGTTTCTAAAGAATTGAGCCCAGTTCAAATCTCCTTTAAAGCGATCCTCACTTCTCTCTCACATAGGTGATTCTTTCTCGAGTTTCCCGCAACTCAACATATGTCCATTTGACATTGCATACGTAGCATATGTCAGATGACAATCGAATCATTAAAGCACCAGTGTGCTAGCCTCGATCGGGAGTCACTGTTTTAACGAGGACTGGTAGGGGTCGGGGATCCCACAGTGAGCGCCTAGGTTCAATGTACTGCTCTAGAGAAACTTTCAACTGGTTTACTTTCTTAAATTTCGGTTCTTATTGGCAATGCAAATATGAACAGATTCAAGCAACTTGGAATTAACTCTTTCCTTAATATCCTTGGTCAACAAAGAAACCAACGGTACCGATTCGGGACCCGTCGGCTCCAGTTCCAGACCGAAGAAAAAATATTTTAAGTGCAACTCCTTTTGTTAAAATATAAAGTTTTATAAATTTTTTTATACTTCGTTAAGAAATTATAATATATAAAGTTTATATGACATATTATTATTGTTTTTATTGTTTATAATTTATTGTTTATAAATTTATATTTTAAATTTAAAACCTCTCATCGCTAATGTCATTGCTAGAAATTAATGAAATTTTGACACCTAAAAGTGGTCGAAAATGACCTAATTAATCCAGTCGCTCATGTGTCCTTAAGACTTGTGGAGGAGATAAACCGCGGAATGCGTTTCAATTGGTTTACTAGCCATATTCCCAAAAAAATAAAACAATAATAATAATAATAATAATAATAATAATAATAATTGTTGAATGCGAACTAATTTATAAATAGAAAATATAATTAAAAAAAAAAAAAAAAAAAACTCCTGGGTTGAACCACCAATTCAATAATTCCGATTTGCCATTGTCTAGAACCATGAATCGTCAGTTCGAAACCGAAATCGAACCATGACCACGTTTACCGCTATTACAATATAACTAAAGGACCAAAGGTCCAATTTTCTCAATTTAAAATAATTTGAAATAAAAGTAACAACTAAATACCAATAAATTAAACCCAATGAGGTAGCTCAAGTGGCAAGTGAGCTCTCTTTGTGGGGAAGAATTTTGGGAGAATCCGGATTCAATTCTCACAAGTGACGATTCTCCTTGGGTTAGCTCCCACAACGCGGGTGGACCCGGACCGTTAAATGGACGGAGAAAGATCCGGTGAATTTACAAAAAAAACAATAAATTAAGGCTCCATTTGGAAACACAGAAAATATTTTTCAGAAAATGAATCATTTTTCAAAAAATATTTTCATTTTCGGTGTTTACCTTGAAGTTAAAAAATAGTTTTTTTTTTTGTAATGTTTGAAAAATCATAAACTTGTTTTTTGTTAATGTTTGGTTATTTTTAAAAAAATATGAACATAAATCTGTTATTATTTAACTTGGCTCAACTCATCATATTTAATACGGAGTAAAGCATTGAAACATGTATGACTTTTATTGTTGACCCATCTCAATTTATACTTTAATCGGTCATTAATAAATGTACAATTTATATCGTGGACTAGGGTTCAAATAGCATTGTGAACCCTGGATCTAAACGACATGATATAGAATTCATTCTCGTAAGGTACAGAATTTCCTAACACAAAACACAAATATCACAACACAATATGCATACACGTGATATATATTTACTTATTTTCAAATCTAACTTAAGTACAAAATTTGTGTTTATAGACACAGAATTTTACAACACGTGACACAAAAATTCATAACATAAGACACAACAATTAATTTGTTACATGTACAAAATTCATACTCGTAAGGTACAAAATTGTGTAACACATGACATAAAAACACATAACATAAGATCCATACACATGCACCAGGATCCGTAGTGCGCTGTGAACTATGGTCCATGTTATAACAATTCTAATAAATGTAATAAGTTTAAACTGCAGAGATTACAATATATATATATATATATATATATATATATATATATATATATA
>CM008342.1:23597981-23609728 GCA_002525835.2 Ipomoea batatas | reverse complement strand
TCCATTTTTTAACATTGAATTTTAGCTTTCATCATGTGGACCACTGGGCCCCCGGCCCCTGTTAAGTTGTTGGGCAATGGCTGGTGTGGTGGTATTTTTGTCCTTTCCTTCCTAAAATTCATTGCATATTTGCATGTTTTATTTTTATGTTTATACGGGTTCATGCCGCTGACACTCCACAAGTGCACATACTAAAAAAAAAAAAGATAAGACTAATCATCGTTTTTACTCTCTTCTTCTTCTTCTTCCTGAAGATCGAGTGGATTTTAGAAAGTGAGGAACCCAGTGAATTTGTGTCAGTGTTGCCATGGAAAATTTCTCAGACGAAAAGGGGGAGCAGCAGCCTCTCTTGGAGACTTCTGCTCCTCAGCCTCGGGGTGGTGGCTTAAGAACTCTGCCCTTCATTGCTGGTAATACAATTTTCTTCTCCTTGACTCTTTTCTTTTTAAATAGCCCTGATCAGTTCATAGATATGTATGCGTTCAAAATTTGGGGTAGTGTTGGGCTGAGGCCCGTAAAGGCCAAATCTAGAACTGTAAGTGGGAAATTGTTGGGTGGAGGCCGGTAACAGCCAAATCTAGCACCAGGTGGGTGGGGAATTATTAGGTTAAGGCGAGTAAAGAAATAAAGTTGTGCCTTTACTTGTACTAGCTATAGCTTTTGTGGTAAGTGGTAAGCACTTGATTCAAAAATTGGGTACCGCCGGTTCACTTAGCTTGTTAATTTGAACATGGAGTTGTGTAATAGTTTTGGTAGCAATAATGAATCTAGAGCTGGTTTTTATATTACTGTAATTTTGTGGGTTTTGTATGCTCTGATCATGGATAGGAAATTTGGCATTGACCAATATGGCGACTCTTGGGTTAGCTCCTAACATGATTCTGTATCTGATGAGGGAGTATCAAATGGATATGGCTAGTGGATCCAATGTACTTTATTGGTGGAGTGCAGCTTCTAATATCACCCCTGTTATCGGAGCTTTTATGGCAGATTCTTTTGTGGGCCGGTTTCAAATAATTACCATGGGATCTGTTATTAGCTTTGTGGTAAAAGTTTTCAGTTAATTTTTATAGTTTCTGGACTGCATAATCAAGCATATTTTACATAGCCAGTTATTGTGGTTTTATATGTTCTTACAGTTTCTTGCTAGCTTTACTAATTTCACTAGGATGGATGCTGATAATTTTGTACATTAATTGTTTTTTATTGACACTTTGACTATTTTCAAGCATTTACATTTCCTTAAACAAGAAAAGGACATTATTTAGAAAATAAGATAAAATCTCTGATTTTAGTTTTTGAAGTCTTGGTAATGAGTTTTTGTTCTCCATAAGGAGGGAAACCTGCAGCCACTACATAAGGGTATGCACTGGGTAAACACCGCCTGCCGTGTGACCCTATTTGAAAAAGGATCACAAGAAGATAAACCAACCTATGTTGTTCATAGCTGACCGGCTCAAACTAAGAGGGCTAGGATTCGAACTCGTGACCTTGTGTTTACAAGTTTGTATCCTTATTCATGATGACTGGGGTTAACCCAGTTTTTGTTCTCCTTTGTGTGGTGAGAGTGGAAGGTGGAATTATCTTTTGGGATGGAGGATGGTCTCAGTTCAGACACTTAAACATGGGATAAGTTTTAGGGGCAAAGTCATTGTCATTACAGCTAATGAACTTTTGTACATATATTTGTTGGTAGAATACCAGAAGCACCTAGGTCTCTCTCCTCGTTGTTTTTTTTTTTTTAATAAATAAGCTAAATTTTAAATATTTAGGTAACTTTTTGACAGAAGCTAGGTTTTATTACAGCAGCTTCAAATCTATCCTGAGAAGTGAAAGAAAGTCGCTAAACCATGTAATTGTCTTTATCCAGTTACACTGATTCATTGTAGTTCTTTTTTTTTTTTTTTTCTGTTTGGTTTTTGACCACAAATTCTATGAGTCAAGTTTTCCTTTGATTAGACTGTATGTTGTTCTGCTGGAATGTTATGTTATTCTCAAACTCTTGGAACTTCATTCCAATTGATGCCCACGTTCTTTACATACGTGATTCGAAAATTGTTTATTGGATTTGTTGATTAGTTGATGCATTGCATGAAAACTCTACTCAATGGTCAGCTTTTATGCATCTCGGTCTTATTTTCCATTAGTGCTTAAATTTTCTTCAATCGTAATGCCACTAGTAGAAAATTAAAGGCTTTTTGCAGGCATAGAACTAAAGTAGTGTCTTGGATGATGAAACCCATATTTTGTAGGGAATGTTTCTCTTTTGGCTAACAACTGTTATACCGCAAGCAAGGCCCCCTCCCTGCTTTGATTCGAACAACACTTGCAGTTCTGCAACAGCGGTCCAACTTTTTCTTTTATTTACCTCTTTTATTCTTGTGTCCATTGGTTCTGGAGGGGTAAATTCTTCTTCATTGGCGTTTGGTGTTGATCAGTTAAAGAATGAGGGTGTGAAAATGGAGAGATACTTTGGCTGGTACTATGCTATTACCTTAGTGTCGGGCCTCGTTGCCATGACTTGTCTGGTTTATATCCAAGAGAACATGGGGTGGGAAATCGGATTTGGCGTTCTTCTTCTGCTTATGCTATGTGCAGCTGTTTTAATCTTTCTGGGTTCCCCTTTCTATGTGAAACAAAAGCCCAAAGGAAGCTTAATCACAGGGTTAATTCAAGTGATTGTAGCTTCTTACAGAAAGAGAAGTCTCGTGCTTTCATCTGGCAATGGAGGTATAGCATACCATCAAGAAGGTACCATGTTACGTCTCCCAAGTGAAACACTGAGGTAAGGGGATCCATTTTACGAGTTTTTTTGACACTTTTGGTCCCACGAGTATTGTATCACTAACAATATGTTGATCTACTTCTTTCAAAACTAGCATAATTCAAGTATCATTTTCTTGGCGTATATAAATGGTCCTTCCAGTAGTGAAATCTCTATCTATTTTTTACTTGGAAAAAATATTTTCTCCTTTATAGCATAGATACAGCCGTCTTTTCCTTCTACCACCACTAAGGAAAATACGATTTTATCTTTGCTATAATTTTTTTTGGTGAAAAATGGACGAAAATTTCACCGCAAGGACTGTTTAAGCTAAGAAAATGATACTCGTGGACCAATTATACAAATTTTGAAAGTAGTGGATCAATATTGTTAGTGAAAGAATACTCGTTGGACTAAAAGTGTGAAAAACTTAATCCTTTACCTTTACCAATTCCCATTACTATTCCAATTCCAATGTTTGAATCAAATGCATCCTTACATTTAAGTCTTTGATTATATATAGGTTTCTTAATAAAGCTTGCATTATACAAGATCCCCATCAAGACTTGAACTCAGATGGAAAAGCAGCAGATCCATGGAGTCTTTGTACAGTAGATCAAGTAGAGGAGCTGAAAGCAATCCTAAATGTTATCCCAATCTGGGTTACTGGTGTTATAATGAGCATAAATATCAGCCAAGGTTCTTTTGACACCCTTCAAGCCACCACTGTGGATCGCCATATAATAGGCTCTAGCTTTCAGATTCCAGTAGGCTCCTTGGGAATTTTCTCATTCGTTTCTGTGATAATTTGGCTTGTGTTATACGAACGAGCCATTATACCCATTTCTTCAAGAATCATGGGAAAACCCATTCGATTTAGTACGAAGACAAGAATGGGATGTGGGATCTTTGTATCTTTCCTGTCCGTCGTGGTGGCAGCTGTTGTGGAGACTGTTAGGCGGAGCCTTGCAAATAAGGAGGGATACTCGGAGGAGCCAGAGGGCATAATCAAGATGTCAGTATTGTGGCTAGTGCCGCACTTGATGCTTGTAGGCTTTGCAGAGGCCATGAATGCAGTTGCTCAAAACGAGTTCTATGTATCAGAGTTCCCCCAAAGCATGGCGAGCATAGCGTCTAATCTTCTTGGACTAGGTTCTGCTGCAGGGAGCGTGGCGGCTAGCTTTTTGATGAGTGCTATCAATGACATGACTGAAGGAGGAGAAAGCGGGAGCTGGATATCCAGCAACATAAACAAGGGTCACTATGACTACTACAATTGGATTCTTGCCGGGTTAAGCATGGCTAATATGTTGCTTTTCTTGTTTTGTAGCCGGGCTTATGGCCACTGCCGGGAAGAGAATGATCTAAACACTGTTGTGGAAGTAGAGGCGGCGTCCTAAACTAGTACTTCTATTAAGCAAGTTAAAGCCTTCATATCCCCTGTAAATATAGTTACATATAAGATTGCCATGTATATGCCTGGCCATAATGGATAAGTAAATTTTTTTTAGTTTGTATTTTATTTAGTTGTAGTATCAGCCTGTATACCAAGTGTGCTGCACCATCATATTGATAATTATAATAAGATGATATATTGTAGTTTCAACTTAACTTCAATTCGGATTCTATTTTACTTAATTGAGTTAGGGCAAAAACATTGCTGCTATTGCTTTTAGAAAACTAGTTTTGCACCCGTGCCATGCACGGGATGAAAATTATGCTATATTACAAATAAATATTGATTTAGGAATACACCTCTAAAAAAAATCATAATTATTTAATAAGAAAATATGTGTTACCAAATATTTGAAAACAATATTAAATTTATCAAAGTCACAAACATTGATACAACTATATAGATATATTAAATTATAAATTTTTAAAAACATTTTGATACATCACGTTTAGCGTTGAAGCAAAGTACTCCTCATTATCACCAATAGTAACAACTTGAAGACCTTTTGGATTGTTAACTCTAGATAAATCCACATACAACGGTCCATGTACAAAAATCGATTTTTTCAAAAGTAAGCCAACATTTGTAAGAGTTTGTCCTTGACTCTTATTTATTTTCATAGCGTAAGACAACATTAAAGGGAATTGACTTCTTTGAAATTTAAATGGCAATCTAGGATCTGAATGTGTCAATGACAATCTTGGAATCAAAACTCGAACACCCATACTACTTCCTGACATCACCTTCGCTTCAATAACATGATCTCCTAATTTAGTAACAACCAAATCTCATACCATTGTACAAACCAAAAGTACAATCAATATTTCGTAACAACATAACTGGAGAGCCAACTTGCAACGTGAGAGAATGATTTTGAATACCTGAGCATTTCAAACTGTTTAGAAACTCCGTAGTATGTAACCCAACCAAAGTATCTACTCCAGAATCTGATTGACAAACTGAATCACAACTGAAATAAGTTCTACTATCTGTTTGATTTAAGCGGCTCATGTACTTATTAATTTCATGAACTAAATCTAAGGTTGAAGCCAAAATAGCTAGCTCGACCATTTAGGTATTCCATATCAAAAGTATGTAAACAAAAATCCTGAAATGTACTATTGATGACTATTGCTGCAATTGAATCTCCATTTGGTCTCAATACATTTTGTTCCAGAATGTTTATTATTGCACCACCATCATTTGGCCCACCAATTACACCATCACCCACAACAACTACCCACTTCGAAAATGTATCAATATCTTCATAACTTTCATCTTTTCCTAATCGGTGTAATCTCAAAATTTTTAGTTAATCTTAACACCTTACAACTATACCAAAGATATGATGAGTTGATACTTGCTCCAACTATTTCTTGTCTTGTTCCCTTAGGAATCACAGGCAAGATTTGCATGAAATCACCACTAAGAACCACTGTCTTACCTCCAAATGTCATATTTACACTAAAAGGATTGACAAACCATAATAAATCCCTCATGGTTCGGTCTAAAGTTTCAAAGCAATGTTTATGCATCATCGGTGCTTCATCCTAAATAATAAGTTTAGACTGGATAAGTAGTTCAGCCAAGTCACTACCTTGAGAGATGTTACATGTAGAATCTTAGTTACATTAATTGGTATAGCAAATCGGGAATGGACAGTCCGACCGTTGGCATAAGTAGAGAAGCAATACCACTTGATGCAACATTCAAGACAATGTGAGCCTTAGACCGAAGAGCAGCTGACAAAGTTTTCGAAATAAAAGTTTTTCCAGTTCCGCTATAACCATAAACAAAAAACAAACCACCACCAGCAACGGAAACATCATGAAGAACTATGTCATACACGTTTCATTGTTCATCTGTCAATTTCTTGACCAAAATTTCATGTTCAACCTTAAGAGCATCACAATCGTACGACAATTCATCATATAATAGTTGATTTCCTTTCGAAACTAAGCAACTCATATTTGGTACAGGCATAGATGGGAAGCAAGACAAACTCTTTCCAAATGCACGTAAAATCTTATCAATTTCAAGCAATGCATAATTAGCCTTTTGTTTTTTTTTTATTTTGTAAAAATTAGTTCTAAAAAAAGGGAAAAACCATATTGTTACTTAAGCACATGTCCTAATATAATATAGCGAATTCAAGTAAATAAAATATATGAATTTAAGCTACCAAATAACCATTAAAAAAAAAAGAAATTACCTAGTTCAGCTAGTAACTTTCATTGATTGTATTCCACATCTTTAGCTAATAGTGTTCATACTGCTTCCCAAACCACCTCTGGTCGAATAAGAACATTTGAGGTGAGCATAGTAACAAATAGTCTCATCATAGAACATGCCGAAGCCCATTGACTCGCTTCATTAATCGCATCTACATATTCCTTATCATCTGCTAACAAACCACGCACATAGCATGCATCTCAAAATAAATTGTATTAGACTCCATCAACAATCTGAAGATCTTCATAACATCTGGCTCAACACACCAAATTCAACAAACACCTGAGATAACATATTTCACCAGAACCCGGCGAAACAAAGAACATACGTCCAATAGCGAATCCCTTACGTCTAATACGCCACTCTCTAGCATCCTTTTTCCAAACAAATTTGTTGGGCATCTGACCATAAGTCAATTCCCTTGCTTTAGCATACTTTTTGTTAGCTTCAAACCAAGCTAAAAACATACTTTCTCCGACACTAGGACGACTCAAAATATTATCAACACAATCATTATCATCATAGACCAATATTTGCTGATTAGGCAAATGGAAGCTCAATCTTTCAACTACAAGAACTCGTAACTTCACAAGCAGAAATGTAACGACAATCATAAAACATAGAAATCTCATCTATAACTTCACCCTTATCTGAATTGAATGGACTTTTGTAGAATTCAGCTGTAACACGATCATGCCCCATATTTACATACTTAAATAAATATTTTATAGAACGCGACTGATTACACCACTCAACATTAATGTGCGCTCTATATTTAAGTAACAAATATTTGTTGTGCGGTACAACAAATCTGCTATCAAGCTAAATACCATTTTTCTCAACAAACCTGTCATCATCTCTTCGCCTATAAATAGGATAATCATCTTGATCAAAATTTGACAACTCTACAAATTTTTTTGGAAAATGTTTAGAACAATGCCCGTTAATCATACACGGAGAGTTCTTCCTAAGATAACCACATGGACCATGAATCATGAATTTTTCAACAACCTTATAATATTCAATATCATCATCCTTATTTGGAATTTTAGCTGAAATGATGCTATCAATATTGTGACACCTCTAGATTTTTCACGCTGAGATAGGCATAAACTTAATATAAAAGCTCTTGCTCACGCGGGTTCGGTTTCCAGGCAGGACCGAAACAGGTGCCCACACGGGCCATGTGGGTACCTATTTCATTTATTTTTAAGTTTTTGCTCCTGCTCCATTCTGCGCACCGCTGCTCCTCTCCCTCCTTGGGTGGGATCCTAAGCTACCAAAATTGATCCAAAGCACTCCAAAATGCTTCCTTTACCACTCGTTGTGAGGAATTTCACCTATAGTCACAAAAACACATCAACGAGTAATAAATCCCACTCAAGTATTAACATTTAACTACAAAAATGGATGAAAAAGGGGTAAAAAGGTGTTTAGAAATGAAGTAATCACTAGGCAATCCATACATAGCAAAACTAAATAATGCAATAATTTGTGGCTTTATAAAATATAATCCAATTATACCATAAAAGAACTTGGGTCAATGTATGTATATGGAAACCAATTTCCATATAACAAATTAAAACTTTTCATTAATTAATTAATTCGATACCAAAATGAAATTTGTACGTAATCAATTAATTACTATTATAATATTATTTTAAATTAAACACTTTAATCTAAAATATTATAATTGAAATTGATAATCGTGGATCTTGAATGTACAAAACCTTAAGATTTTACTTAATTTTAGTACAGATTATCTTATCCTTTAATTAGTTTGATTTAAACATAAAAAGATAAAAGATAAAGAAAGTAAAACCAGGACACAGCAAATGATTACGCAGTTCGGAGCCAAATCTCTACGTCTGCGGGGCACCCACGATGTTTACCAAGATTACAGGGAGATGAAATGCTAAACATATACAAGGTCCAAAACCTACTATATCAACATTCATCAAACAATCTTCAAAACATCTTCAAGTGATTGGATTCGTGCAGTCTCAACACGCTGAATCAGCACCAGATCATGAACAGGAAACCAAGTAGAACGAACACAGATTCTGCTGGAACAGTATCAGGAAACTCTTTAGCTCAATATATCTCACAATTCTCACTTGTAAAGTTGAGAAATGAAGCTTCATAAACCTTCCTTTAAATAGAAACCCACCTAACAACCTTTCTCAACCAATAACATAAAAGTCTCCCTTGAAAAGATAATATCCACTCAAATCATAACAACCCATAATTCCCTTGAAAAGATAATGTCCACTCATTTCATAACAACCCATAAATCTTGATTAAACAAAGCAGACTTTGTGAGGAGTATAATGAGCCTTGAAAAAGACAACCTAACACATTAAATAAAATAATCTAACCTAAGGTTTGTCAAATAATTAAGCCAATTCTAATGTGCATTATTTTTGCACTTACAATAATCATGGAAACTTACCTAAATAGCATTCAATTATCACATAAGAATCACTATTTAAGGAGAAAAATAAATATTTCAAGATTATAACAATATAATTATTAGTACCATAAAAATTATATTTTAAATGCTAACAATAATATATTATCATCTAATCTTTCAAAATATTAATTTTTCAAATATATAAAATAATCATTATGATAATAATTAATACTACAAAACTATCTCATATTTAATTAGTACGGAGTACTAATTAATTTTGGCAAAAAGGTCAAATAGGCCTATGTACTACAATTGATTGTTCATCTAGCACCATGAACTAAAATATGGTCCATCTAAGCCATTATACTCTTAATAATTTTTCATCTAGCATTTTTAGCCTATTTCTAACAAGTTACCCATCTAATTTGATGACATAGAAAAATAAAATTAGAAAAAATGATGACATGTTATTTATGTGGATGTTTTGGATGATTTCTACCCTATTTCATTAATGAAAAAAATAATTTCTTGCAATGAAATAGTGTAGAAATTAAAATTGCTATATAAAGTTTTAAGAATTAATATCACTTTTGGTCCCACGACTTTTGAGTTTTATCCATTTTGGTGTACAACTTTAAATTTTTTCAATTTTGGTCCCTAACTTTATAATTTGTTATCAGTTTTGGTCTTCCGGCCAAATTGACGGTGAAATATTGTCGAATTTTATATTTTAAGGGTAAAATCGTCATCTCAATGAAACGTCATCATTATCTAAACAAAATCACTGTAAACTCATATTTATAGGTGTTTTATCGGCGCAAATAATGGGGAAGACAGACAGAAACTGGATAGAGATCTATGAGATTTATAGCATCGACGATTGACAAATCCTTATTTTTCTCTTAATATGATTTTTATTTTGTTTAGATATTGAAGATCTTTCATAGGGATAATGATTTTGTCCTTAAAATATAAAATTCTGCAACATTTTACCATCAATTTGGCCAGAAGGATCAAAACTGATAAAAATAACAAAGTTAGGTATCAAAATTGAAAAAATTTAAAGTTTTACACCAAAAGTGATAAGACCTCAAAAGTCGTGGGACCAAAAATGATATTAATTAGTTCAAGTTTTAACTACAGTGTATATATAGCGGGGTATTTACTATCGTTCAACAATGAGATTTCATGAAAATCGTTATATGAAAATTAAATTGTTTTTATAATAACTTAAGATATTGTATTGGGTAAATTTTATTTTATTTTATTTTAAAAACAAATTAATATTTTTGGATTTTTGGATAATTGAATAACTTAAGATATTGTATTTTTGGATGATTTCTTGCAATGAAATAGGGTAGAAATCAAAATTGATATATAAACTTTCAACTACTGTGTACTGTGTATGTATAGCGGGCTATTCAATGTCGTTCAACAATGAGATTCCATTAAAATCGATATATGAAATTAAATTATTTTTTTAAAAATAATAAAATTTACCCAATACAATATCTTAAGTTATTATATTTAATTCTCATATATCGATTTTCATGGAATTTCATTGCCGAACAACTTTGAATACCCCACTATACATACACAGTAGTGCAGTACACTGTAGTTAAAACATTATATAACAACTTTGATTTGTATCATATTTCATTGCAAGAAATCATTTTCTTCATTAATGAAATAGGGTAAAATTATCCAAAACATCCACATAAATAACATGTCATCATTTTTTCTAATTTTATTTTTCCATGTCATCAAATTATATGGGTAACTTGTTAGAAATAGGCTAAAAATGCTAGATGAAAAATTATTAAGAGTATAATGGCCTAGATGGACCATATTTTAGTTCATGGTGCTAGATGAACAATCAATGGTAGTACATGTGCCTATTTGACCCTTTTGCCATTAATTTTCAATTATCATTATAAAAATTTTCAAATATAATAACAATTAAAATCACCAAAAATATCTAATATTTAATTTGGCAATAATATTTCAATTATCATACATAATATTATCAACATAACATATTAAATAAAACTAATTTTATTTCTCAACTTGCATAAATCTACCCGAGTCCCTGCCATCAACGACCATCTGCTCCGGACACACTGCCATCCGTCTTCGATCAGACTGCCCACGCGGCCAGCAACAATCGGCGGGTTGCTCACTACAACTCCTAGCCGCGTATCCTGCTGCCCATGCGCCGAAACAGTCGGCTATAAACCTTTCATCGCCTTCTACGGGACGTTTTGTGACCATGGTCCACAATGCATTGTGGATCATGGTTTACCGTATAATGACTGTTAAGAAAAGGGTAAAGCTTATATATATATATAGTTTCGTTTGGGCCCAAAGGTGCTAGCCTTAAAAAGCCCAAAACTACCCAATGTTGAATTAATTCATTAATCAGTTATTAATGTATTAATTCAATATCGATAACTCTTTATCGATTTCTTTTAAAATTCTCAGCATTACCACGTACCATTAAGGTGTGACTTTCTAGGTTCATAATCAAACTAGCAACGAGTAAAATTTAATAACTCATTATTAAATAACTCGTAAGTCGTTAGTGACACCTAGCAGTATGTCATAACTATCTAGTTGACAATAAATATACATAAATATATTATAATGAACCTTTTTGTTACAAATATCATGCAACATTCCTTCCACACAACACTTGTTCCGAACCAGGTAAAGGTCATAGTCAAACCCATAAACCTGTATCAACCTTGAGAATTTGATACAAATTTTCTCAAGGGCAATAGCAGCAATGTTTTTGCCCTAACTCAAGTAAAATAGAATTTGGAAGTTAAGTTGAAACTACAATATATCATCATCTTATTATAATTATCAATATGATAGTGCAA
>CM008342.1:23519981-23535925 GCA_002525835.2 Ipomoea batatas | reverse complement strand
GCATTTAAAAATAACCAATCATAATGTAAAGTAAAGAGTTAATACCGAATATAGTCCCAACTATAGTGGTTTTACTCAATTTAATTTAATCCTAAATGACTTTTTGTACTCAATTTAGTCATCGATTTTGATGGTTTTACTCAATTTAGTCATTTGTTAAAAATTCTGTTAATGGTAATTTTGAGTACTTTCATTGTCAACAAATCCCCCAAGTAGTTAATATGATTGGTTTCAAACTATTCTTTTTTATTTTTTTCATGGTAATAAGGAAATACATATGTATCATTTTTTGGTGTAACTACTACTTTATTTAATTCAATAAGAGTAAAATAGAGTGATTCCGCTTCAATTTGTTGGGTTATTTACTCTCTTTGTCAACCAATCCCCAAGTAGTTAATATAATTAGCTTCAAATTATTTTAAAATTTTTTTTCATAGTATTAATAAAATACTGGGTAAATAAATATATAACATTATTTTGTACTATAACTTTGATATATAATTACAAGATATTGTAAAAATAAGATAATGGACAATGTAATGAATATCAATTGATAAATTTGAATGTAAAGAATCTTTGCATGAGAGAAAATAAAGACAATATAACTATTGAAATTATTTCTCTTATTTAATTTAAATTTTTGATAATGAATAATTTTTTCAAATAAATGTATTGTAGACACATATTTCTAAATTAAAGAAATACATATGTATCATTTTTTGTTGTAGCTACTAATTTATTTAATTTAATAAGAGTAAAATAGAGCGAGAAACTCAATTATGTCAAATTTGATTGAGATAAGGTTCGAACCTAAGACCTTTCTTATAGAAATTAATGGGTAAGTTAAAAGTTAACGGAATAATAATAACGGAGAAGAAAATATGTAACGGAAAACTTAACGGATAATCATAAAAGTAAGGTTAAATTAGGTCATCTCTATTAATAATATTAATCTGAATTATCTAAACCATCCATTTGATTAAATAATTTGACCGCCATTTTTTCTACCCATTTTAGGCCTAACTCTCTTTGACTCTTATTAGTATAGTAGATACGCAAAAATGTAAATCTTAGTACCCAAATATTTATTTACTTTGTATTTATTTATTTGGGATTGAAGTTGATTTTTTACAAAAATTTACATTTCTGCGTGGATCTTAATAAGGGAAATAAAGAAGAATGAATCATCCCAAATGGGATGAAGGATGAGAAATTACCATTAGGACCCTATTTTTAACAGTCAACTAACAGAGTTTTAACAAAAGACTAAATTGTGTAAAACCATCAAAGTCGAGGACTAAATTGAGCACAAAAAGTCATTTAGGACTAAATTGAGTAAAATTACTATAGTCGATGACTATATTGGATATTAACCCGTAAAGTAAATGTCTACAGTTATTTGATATTAGTTGGTGGCTCCATCCTAAATAATAAATGATTTTGAATGTGGTCTTGATTAATACAATCTAAATCCTTTGACATTAAAAGCGTCCTCATTCCATCGTTGACAATATGTCATATTAAAGCAAAGTGTAATAAATTAAAGACATGGATTGTGTAGTAAATGCGGGACATTTTTAATAGAGTTTTATTATGTGTAATATAGGGATGTCCTTGATCCAAAGTAGTTTGAAATTAATTGATTGCATTCATTGTCTAGTTCCATTCTTGTAATTTTACCTTTAAATTTTATTTGTCATTATTGCAATTTCACAACTCACCTTGGCCCCCTCGAAGTTAGTGTACATCTTAAAATTTTGCATCACTTTCACCGAGTGTGAACACAAACGATTTTTTTTATCTTAATAAAAACTCAAATAATATTAAAAAAAAAACAAATTAAAGTTCAGAATCCATAATAAAAATTAATATAATATAAATATTATTATAACATAATAACTTAATTCTTCAAATTTTTTAAAGGTAAATAAATGTTTATCAAAATTTTAAATAAATATTCATGAGATAAGTTTTTTTTTTTTTTTTTTGTGATGATAAAAATGTAGTCTTTTATTGTCTTGAATTATGATTGTGAAGTTATTAATAATATAATTAAATATTTTACTAAATGGGGTCACAAAATAAAAATAAATAAATAACTCAAATAAGTGATAATCTCATTAAAGCGCCCAAATGGTTGAGGACTGCCCTTTGAAGAAAAATGTCATGCAAGAGCGCGCTCATGCCATCCAACCAGTGGCGGTGCCAGAAAAAATTTTCAGTGGGAGCGAAAAATGAAACACTTAAGAATATAGAAATATATTGTTGGATATGGACGAAAAATATAACACATCAAAACATAATTATTTTGATAAAACAAGCCTACTGCATAAAAAGGACTTTAAAAGGGGACAGTTAAGCCTAACAGGATTCAAACTTTCGCCCTTTTCTTAGTAAAACCACAAACAAACCAACTCAACCAACTAATCAATTGTTCATATGAGTTTGTTTTATTATACTTATATCTAAAGATGTACTATATATACATATATACATATAAGGACTATATATGGGATGGGGGTGGAGTGAGTGGGGGCAACAGCCTCCACTGCCCCCATACTGGCTCCGCCAGTGCATCCAACCATTGATGATCTCCTATATAAGCTTTGAACTCAAGTCTTGTTGAACTTGTCCAATTCTTTACATAATCAGTATTGTAAGTTTTTTTTTTCTTTTTTTTTTTTCGACTAGTTTATTGTTGTTCTCTATGTCTTGCATTTTTGTTTTTAGTTGAACTTGTAGTATAAATTTGCTTGTTTTTTTACTTTGCGAATTTCATTGCAGAGAGCTACTTCTTTTGGTTCTTCATTTGCCCTTAAAGCATAGGTATGGTGTTTGTTTCTCTCTCCTCTCTGTTTTTCATTTTTGTTTTGCAAAACGCATAGAATAAGATCTTGTGTTGTTCTACTTTCATGTCTTATGTAAATTTGGTGTATATGCGTGAGAGCTCTTTGTTCATCGACTGCAACTAGAGTATTTTTTTTCTTTAAGGGTAAAGATTTGATTTTGCTATGATCTTTATGGTTATGTAATACTTGGTTTAATTTCTCAGTGAGCCATATCAAGCCAGAATACCTTTTAGGACTTTGATAATTCTTGCCTAATTATTTTGAATTTTTATTTTTTTAGATATGAATATATGTAAGATATTTCATGTGAAATTGTTTTTTTTTTGCTTGGTTTTTGTTATTCTCTATCCATTGCTTTGATGCTTGTAGTTGGATTTGTAAGTATAGAATTACTTGCTGTATAAATCTTTGGAAAAAATTAAGGTGAAATATTGTAGGGACGGAAAAGACATTGTCCGATACAAGATTGTATTAAGTGTAAAAGATATAGCCCCAATTTGCATAATAGTTTTTTCATAAATTTTTATTTAGTTACCTCCCGATATAGTAAAATAGAAATTCAAATAAGTAATTAAATAGTGAATTGAAATGTAACGCAAACCATTTCTAAGTGCCACCGAACAAATTGATTATATTAATTCTTGTTGAGATATAAATTTAATATATATATATAACACTGACTAATAGTAATAGCATGCATATTTTTTTATTTTTTTTTGAATACTAATACCATGCATATTTAATTTATTTATTATGTGAAACTGTATTATTTTTTTTATCGTTTATTATACTTTGTCAAAGCTAAGTCTCATAAAATCATAAAATTATGGAGGGAAAATTTAGGAGGGGAATAAAGCATTTTCCTATTAATATAAATAACAACACAAACAAGCGATAATCTCATTAGATGTTTCTTTAACGACAAATGTTAAACAAATATTTATTTTTGAATACTTGAATTATGAGAAAAGTGATTGAAAGTGTATCAAACCGGTTGAGGAGTGCAAGTCTAGGTTGCATGGGAGAGGAAAATAAGGGCAAAAATCCTATTATATAAAACACGTGAGAAAAGTACAAATCTAAAAAGAGTTACCCTTATGTAAGACTGTCTCACGAATCTTAATATGTGAGACGGGTCAAATATTAGATGGTTACCACTTTTTACTTATTGTAGAAATCATAATACTTATTACAGAAAATTTAATACGAATTTGAAATAAATAAATTGTTACTAATGATAAATATTGTAATACTTATAACTTAAATTGTGATACTTACAAAGTGCATGCAATTCTAATGTAAATATTGAAATACATAAATGTGAAATTTTACTTGTGAAAACATTACAATACTTAATGTAGAAAATGTAATACCACTCATAATAGATATTGTAATACTTATATGTGAAATTATGTTTGGTACTATTTCCGGCAAAATTAATTGTTACTAATGATAAATATTGTAATAATACTTATAACTGAAATTATAATACTTAAACACCTAGTTGTCTATGACTCAATCGTCTTATCCATGAGACGATTTTACACAAGTTTTTCCATATAAAAAAATATAAGATTGTATTTATAAAATAACAATAATAATAATATCTTTCATTTATGGATAAATATTAATTGAATTCTTATTTCGAAATAGGTATTTTAAAATTTTCTAGAAATAGAGAAACTGTTTTGAAACATTTTATGAAATTTCCATAAATTTGTGGAGGGATATATTTTTACATTTTTGACGTAAGAGCTTACGTCATGGAGTTGCTACGTAAGCGCTGACGTTATGGAATTTCTACGTAAGCACTGACGTCATCGGTGAATGTCTCTCCTATATAAAGCGGACTAAACTTCGATCAGTCTTCACCACAATGAGTACACAGTCTCAAAATGGAGAAATCTTGTTCTAGTTTTTTGCTTAATTAGTGTCTTATAAGTTCCTATTCATCTAAGGTTGATTGAAGTTTTGCTTTTTCTTCATTTATCTCATTGATCTCTGATTTAATTTGTTCTTGGGTTTTGGTTTTTATTGCATATAACTACTCATTTTTTTTAATCTACCCTTAAACACATAGGTGTGATGGTATTATTTAAAAAAAAATGGTGAAAGGAATAGAACCAATCTCATGTTTAACTTCTTTCATGTCTAATGTATATTGAGTGTATATGTCTTAGATTTTCTTTTTTGAAGAATTATCTCTTGAGATTTTTTGTTTATCGATTGAAATGAGAGTACTGTTTTTTTTTTTTTTTAAATCGATGTGCCCTATAATCTTTTGATTCCTTGTGTGGTTGTTTCAAATTTTTATTTTATTTTCTTAGATCTTATTACAACTAAGTTTTATTAAAGCTAGATTTTCTATGGGATCTTCAATCTAACATTGTAGAATTAGATTTTATGTTTCACATTTTTCATGTTTAATGTATGTCTTCTTTGTTTTTTTTTTTTTCTTTTGAGGAATTATATGTATGAGATTCTTTGTTCATCTGCTCAATTGAGAGTATTTTTTTAAAGATCAATTTGATTTTGCTATAATCTTTTTGCTTATCTACTACTTGGCTTCTCTCTTTCCAAATATTGATTCCATGTCTAGTTGTTTCAAATTTGTTGCTTTTATTTTTTATTTAAAAAAAAAAAATTGGTTATATGCAAGATTTTTTGAAAAGCTAAATTTGTTGTGGGGTTGCGGATTCAACATAACATTGTAGAATATGATCTTATGCTCCACCTCTTTCATGTCTAATTTATATTGACTATATAGTATATATGTTTGAGATTTTTTTTATTTAACTTTATGTCTTTGATTTATTTGTTTATAAGGACCTGATTTTGTTATAATCTTTCCATATATCTATTACTTTGTTTCTCTAAGTGAGCCATATCAAGAACACTTTTTTAGACTTTAATTCCTTCTGGTTGTTTTACATATTTGACTTTTTATTTGTTTATTTTAGATCTATTAAATGTAAGATTTTTTTTAGCTTCATTCATTGTACTTTTTATTTTCAAATTTTTTAGTCTTATATTTGCTTGCTAATTTGTTAATTGAATTTTGTTGCAGAGGACTACTTCTTTTTGGTGCTGCACTACTTGCCTTGCATGCTAAGGTATGATGATATTCTCTCTTTGTTCTTTTTAAAATTTTGTGAATTATCCTCTATTAGAATTTGTTTCTTATGTTGCACTTCTTTCTCGTCTTAATGCATAGCAAGTGAGTATATATGTTTAGGATTTCTCTGTTCATCACTTGAAATGATAGTCTTTTTTTTTTCTTAGAGTAAAGATCTGATATGATTTTGATGTAATATTTTTTTTTTCTTCATTTTTTGTGTATCTTACAGTTTGCTTTTGCATTGACAATTGCAGCTAATTAAACAATGTTTGGTGCCAAGGATATACCAGCTCTATCTTTCTCAATGATGAAGAGTTAACTATATTAGACGAAAAACTCCATAATCCATTGAATGAGCTTAGGTCTTTGAACCAAAAATATGACCCCTTGTTTAATGCGAACAAAAAAAATAATTGGAAAATGTGTTCCATCTCAACTAAAAATACATTTAGGTTTTATATTATATACTCAATATTCAACGAAGCCAACAGTGAAATCTCACAACTAGTTGTGTGGGATGATCCTATGGCAGTTGAGCTTGAGAAGCTTCTAATTCCACACATAAAGGTGCTTCCCACAATACAATCAAGAAGATCCTCTGCTAGCTCCTCTGGTGTTCCCGTATCAGAGAGAGATGGTATGATAGTGTCACTAATGGAGCGCAAGCAACAACTGCAGAAAGAGGTGCAGGGTTGGATTGATTGGACTAATGTGAAGCTGAGAATGTTGAGGAGAACATTATAAAGAGGTTGCATGTTATTGTCTGATCTCTGTACAATTTTATGCCTACATACTGAACTATAAGAGGAAATTTCAGGTTCTCCGGCAGCATGAAGAGAGGGAGAAGATAATGCTTCTGGAGAAGGCGGAGTCTATTCGGAGGGAGAGGCAAGAGAGGAAGCAGAAGACAAAAATGGAGGGTTGTGTTAACTAGTGGGATTTATCAGGGATACATGGACCTCACCAACAATATTGTTAAATGTTTGTAGTTGTTTATAAACATAGTTAACAATTATTCCAATTACAATGTAAAGTTAAATGTTTGTAGTTGTTAGATATTAGTTGTTGGTTCGGTCTAAATTTATTATATTGTCCTCTTTGAAAGAGTACCTTAAATTGTAGTAAATAAGAATTATTTATTAATGCAATTCAAATCCTTTGAAAATATACAAGTTTGATTTAGTGAATATCTATGGTTTAGATTATATCATTAATGTGTATATAATCTGGATTTAGATGAATATCTATGGGTAATTGTCTCACCGAAATATTTTGTCAAAATTGACACACCAAGTAATTATTTAACATTTATAATATAATAAATATTGTTAATATTGTAGTAATTATATCACTGATATATTTTGCCGAAACTGGTCCACCAAGTAATTATTTAACTTTTATAATATAATATATAATAATTTAAGTTGAGGCCAAATTAAACTTCTCTCTTGTGAAACATGTGTTTGGTTATAAATTTCCATGGTATAAATTTTGATTTGTTAATTACCAGATACTAATAAACTATTACAAAACAGAAATAACAACACAAACATGTGATAATCTCATTATATATTTCTTTAATGACAAGGTTACACAAATATTTATGTTTAATTTGAATACTAGAATCATTATAGAAAGTGCCAGACCGGTTGAGGAGTTCCGGTCTAAGTTGCATGAAAATGGAAAAAATAAGGGTAAGAATCCTAATTAAAACACATGAGAAAAGTAGTACAAATATTAATATATATATATATATAAAAGTGTGTATTTATAAATATTTTTCTTTATTTATGCATAAATATTAATTGTTTATCAGATTCTTATTTGAAAAAGATACTCTAAAATTTACTAGAATTAGAGAAATTGTTTTAAAACATTTTATGAAATTTTCATAAATTTGTGGAAGGAAATATTTTTCTAAAAGGAAAAAAAAATCTAAGTTTGACATAAGAGCGAATGTCAGGGAATTGCCATGGAAGTGCTAATGTCATTCAACATCTATATCTCTCCTATATAGTGTTGGCTAAACTTCAATCTTCACCACAACCCCGAATGCACAATCTTAAAAATGGAGACAACCTTATTATAGTTCTTTGCTTGATTAGTGCCTTGTGAGTTCTCATTTTCATCTAAGGTTGAACCTTTGCTTGTTCTTTATTTACCCCATTGATGTTTCAACCTCTCGCTAAGACATATCAGATACATCTTTCTAGACTCTAATTTGTTCTCGGATTATTTTCTTTTTGTTGTAGAGAAGTACAGAGTACTTCTTTTCGAAGTTGCATGCCCTTAAACATAGGTATGGTGGTTGTTTCTCTTCTTTTTTTCTTTTTTCTTTTTTTTTCAAAAAATGCGAATGACATAGGCTCTGTTTGGCAGAGCTTATTTAGGAGCTTATAGCTTATTTTAAGCTACTAATAAACTATAAGCTCTGTTTGGTAATGTTCGTAAAATAAGCTAGTAGCTTAAAATAGGAGCTTATTTTTGAACTAGGTAGCGTTTCAAAATAAGCTAGTAGCTTCCTAACCTTTTTTCCATCTTTAACCTTATTATTTTAAAGAAATGATATCATTTACCCTTCCCAATTAAAACCATTTTCTATTCTTGTTTATTCACAATTTTCACGCTAATCGCTTCATCTTCATTCACTCTCCGCAGAAGCATCGCCCATCAGCCACCTCGCTCCGCAGTCTGCAACAGGCCAATCGCAATATCACCGGTCTGTAGGTATGTATATATTTATTTTGTTGTATTACTTGTATATATTTTTTTCTATTGCATCTCGTATATCCGTAAGCTGGCATATGATATATATTTCATTGTATTACTTGTATTACTTTGCATTATTTGGTTATATTGTACAGAAAAATTAACAAATGAAATCCAATATGCTTTGTACTCCTATTGGACAAGCAGATCTTGATATGTTGCCATAAAATCTCCGAAAAGTGATTGTGTAAATGTCATTGTATAATCTCAACCTGGTTTGACATGCATTGGAATGACACTCCAATGTAGACATTGTTCTGAGTATAAACTGGTCCTCTTGCCTTGAACTCTACCGGCAATTGATTTGGGTGCTTTCAAGCCTTGGCAGATTTTTCTGCCTAGTCGTACTTTCTTAACATTTTGATGGACTTTTATCAAAAAGTAAATAATATAAATAACATTCATGTATTACCATTTATTCCTCTGTTTGGTTTGTTAAATGTTTTGCCTTGTTTTTGTTTGACATTAACCGACAATCCTATTGTGATTGTGAATTAAGATTTTGAATGGTTGGACTGCGTGTATATGATATATATTTCATGTATTCCTTCATTATATATATATATATATCTGCAGTGTTTTTGATATAATGTAATTTAAAAAATTAAAGTAAGTTTCTGCAGTGTTTGTAATCTGTAGGATTCTACCCAAGTTTTATCAATGTAATCTGCAGTGTTTGGTTTTGATATAATATATATATATATTAATGAGATCTGCAGTGTTTTTGATATAATGTAATTTGAAGAATTAAAGTAAGTTTCTGCAGTGTTTGTAATATGTAGGATTCTACCCAAGTTTTATCATCTCATTTTTATTTTGTAGTAAATAATTTGTTTGCTGGTAGTAAAGTATGTTTTTGAGGCATGCACAACAGGGTAAATGTGGATGGAGATATGAAATAGTTTGTTTGCAGGCAATTTTGTTGCTGTAGTCCTCTTGTTAAAAATTCTGTTAGTTGACTTTTAGAAATATAGTCATAATGGTAATTTCTCATCATTCATCCCGTTTGGGATGATTCTTCTTTCCCTTATTAAAATCAACGCAAAAATGCAAATTTTCGTACCAAATCAACTTCAACCCTAAATAAATAAATACAAAGTAAATAAGTATTTGGATATAAAGATTTACATTTTTGCATGGATCTTAAGAAGGGGAAGAAGAAGAACAATGAGAAATTACCATTAAGACCATATTTCTAACCGTTCACTAACAGAATTTCTAACAAAGAACTAAATTGGGTAAAAACATCAATGTCGAGAACTAAATTGAGCACAAAAAGTCATTTAAGACTAAATTCAGTAAAAACCACTATAGTCGAGGACTATATATATTGGGTATTAACTCTATATTATATATACTCAACGTGAAAGCTCACAACTAGCTATGTGGGAATTGGGATGACCCAATGGCAGTTCCAGAGTACTTTGAATGCGGTTACAGTGATGGATATGAAGAAGCTAAGCAAAAAAACAAAAAAAAAAAAAAAAAAAAAAAAAGCCATGTTAACCAATGGCCTTTATCAGGGACACATGAACGTCATAACCAAAATAGGGCGACCGTGTTAATTAAACAACTGCCACTTCGGTCGTTGTGAAAACCCCAACCAACATCCCAACCCTACTTGTTATTCCGTTGTTTCAGAACACACTGATGTGTCTTTCAGAGCACACCGATGTGTCTTCCAATGCTTGACCTTTTAGAGTACATTGTTTAGCTTTCTAAAGCATATTGTTGTATCTTTCGAATGCATATTATTTTGGTTGGAGTGCACATTGTTAATCATGAAATCAATGGTTTAAATTTCATTTCAAACAAAAAAATTATTATAAATATTTTATATAAAATAATTTTTTTTAAAAAAAAATAGGCCCAGACCGGGACAAACCCACAAGAGGCCCAAGTCCAAGCCCATGATTGGCCTGGGGTAGGCCTAGCACGGGATTGGTCCAGGTTATCATGAGCTAGTCCTGATCCGTGCTAACCTAGGCCAAACTCGACATGAGACCGATCTAGACTTTAGATTTAGGCAAATTGTTGTATAGACCATGGTTAACATAACTGTGTGAACCATGAATATAAGACACATTTTTAATATACTAAAAATATATTTTATAATTAAGATATCATATATATCTACAATTGTAGAGTTAATTAAGGGATGTTTATTTTATAATTAAGATATCAAATTTCAACATTTTAAATAATCAAGGGACCAAGAGTTTAATTTTCTCACTAAATATTCATATTTAAAGTTGAAGCACAGAAATCGTGAAAAACGTAACGTCTAAATAGTTGAGACTGTCAGTGTGCAAAAGTGACGGGCAAGCACCACGTCATGCCTGTATATAACGTTTGCCAAACATCCGTGTTAAAGCAGAGAACATAAGCAAGAAAGAAAGTGAACTTAAATTGGTCTTGAGTTTCTACACACCTTCTAAACAGAGATAATCTTCTTGCTGGGATTTTTTGTTTAATCGGTGTTTTGTGAGTTTTCCTTTTCATTCAATATTAAGCTTTTCTAGATCTTGCTTTGATTTATCCCACTGATTATTCTTTGTTTCTCTTTTCTTGAATTGGTGGTTAATTACTTGTCTGAAAAAGTGGTCGGATCCCTAATGACCTGTGATAACAGGTGATTAAACGGTTTTAGGGCTTCATTGCACCAAAATAAATTGTTGATGAGTGTAATTGCACCTTTAAAACGTTGAAGGGGCTAATTGACTTTTTAGCGAAAGTTTGAGGGCTTATTTGATCTTGACCATTTTCCCTTAACTTTTTAACTGGCAAAAATATAAGTCTAATACACTTGATTCGAATAGGCTTTACACAAATTCGCCAACAGACTAATAGTTACTTTAAAACAAATAATTTTGTAAATAAAAAAATTAGCAAATTAAGTTAATAAAAAGGTTTTTTAAAGAAAACTAGTCAACAAGTCAACGCCAACAAGGACTAACTCATTAAAAAAGTGCTAAGTTTATGCTCAAATTGTTTCAGGTGTTTTAGATTCAATATATTCTTGTTACAAATGTGGAATTAAAACTAAAACTAATTGTTTAGGAGTAAATTGAGGCTATTGAAACTTTTGGGCCTAAAGTAAGATTAAACTAAATTTTTGTAACAAACTTGGAATTTGCATCCAAATTGTAATTATAATTGTCTCAATTGAGATATTTCGCAAAAGAGGGCCACTAAATAATCATTTGATTTTTATATTATAATAAATATTGTCAAAATTATTACATTGTGATAAATATTACTTATTATATTCCATGTAATCCTTATATTATACTACCTCCGTCTCATTTTGTTTGTCTGATTCGATTAACGAGGCTTGACTGGAGTTATTTTTAATTCAATTTTTCATAATATTAAATTTAGTATTAGTATATAAAATTTATATATTTAGAAACTACATTAAAAGTACTATTAAACACAAAAAATCAAATTTAAAAATAATTAAAAATTACTAAAGAAAATAAGCAATGAAGAAAGAGTTGGTTTGACCAATGAATAGTAAACATGACAGGTAAAATGGGACAGAGGGAGTAATAAATATTGCCAAAATTGATTGCATTGTGATAAATATTACTCCGTACTTATTATATTCCATGTAATACTTCATTTAGTTTTAGTCCGTGTCAAAATAATGTCTACACTCTTCATTTAAACATCACTATTTTTTTTCAATTTAGTTTTTGTTCATTTTAATTTTTTTAGGTGTGCCTAATTTCTACTTTTTGAATGACAAATTTAAAAAATATATCACATTTTAGCTTGCAAAAGGATCATATCTACAACTAGGAAGATAACAAAGGGACCAAATGTAGTCACTTAATCTACCGTTGTAGAGATGACTACAGGACCAAATGTATTCATTTTATAATTAAGGGACCAAATTTCAACATATAAAATAATTAAGGAATCAAAATTATAATTTTCTCATTACACAAATATTCATGTTGAAAGTTGAAACACAAAAATAATGAAAAGCAAAAGTACAAACGCTAAAACAATTGAGGAGCGTCAGTGAGTCAAATTAAAGTGTGATGCAACCCACCCATCATGTAGTGGCTGACCCTCTTAAACATTTATTGAAAATTAGCGTTAAAGCAAAGCACATTTACTATAATTTGTACGAGTGCTCAAATATAATTGAATATTTACTAAATAGAGTTGTCACTTTATAAATATTAATCGATTTTAATTATGACTGTGGAGTTATTAATAATATAATTAAATATTTTACTAAAAAGAATCATGATTTAATAATTATCAATTGATTTTAATTGTGTATATGTAATCTTTGAAAAATTTATCAAATAAGTACAATTATTTTTTTACATGATTTTATTTATTAATTAAAACTACCAATTATCGAAGAGACCACTAGTGGCTACCTCCATTCAAGAAAAATTATACTGTGAATCATAAATAAATGTTCATTTTAATATAATAAAGATAAATTATTTGTATACTAAAAATTCATTATTTAGTAGTATACTAATAATATACCTTTAGTACGTACACAAATAATGTACCTTCAAAAAATAAATTTTTAATAATATTAAAAATGTACATTTAATATAAAAAAATATATTTTATGTCAAGTCCATAGTATTGTCTATTCACTAGCAATTGTGATAGTTCCAAAAAGATAATGGATATGGTTGTCTAAGATAACCACAATCATCTTAAAAGAATTGAATTGTTTCTAAACAGCTCTAAAATATTATTTTAAAGTAATTTTATAGAGTTAGTTGTAACCTACACTTAGTTTTTTTCTTTTTTGAATAATTTATTATGTGAATGCTTATTATAATGTTAGGTGAATGCTTACAATGTGTTGAATGAATTTTTTAAACATGCCATGTAAAATAAAATGAATGATGCATATTTAATTTTCTTTGGTATGTCCAAATTAAATTCATTGAATATAAATTACTTGCCTATTAATTCTTAAAATTAAAAATAGAAATTTGATTATTATATAATTATTATTAAGTTAATTACCTAATGAAATAAACAAACCAAACAAGTGAAAATGGAAAAAGATAAAAATGTTGACAACCATGTTACAATTACACAAGGAGAAATTACACTTTTAGTCATTTAATTATTTTTATTATTTTAGATGTTAAAATATGATTCCTTTATTATAAGATGAATATGTTTCGGTTGTTATGCCATTGACCCGAGTCCATCTGAGTCCAAAACGTTTTGCTTCAAAACGACGCCGTCTGAATTAAAAGAAAAAAAATTACTTCCTTCCTTGTCGTTTGTCTTCAGAATTCGTTCCTTTATATTCATAATTTTTGAACTCTATATTCACAATTTTAGAATTAAATATTCATAATTTTAGATCTCAATATACAAAATTACAGAACTCAATATTCACAATTACATAACTCTATATTCACAATTACAGAACTCTATATTCACAATTAAAGAACTCTATATTCACAATTACATAACTCTATATTCAACAGTATAACATAATTTTTGAATCTATATTCACAATTTTTGAACTCTATATTCACCAAAAAAAAAAAAAAAACGGTGCTATTAACAGCACCGTTATTCCATATGCGCGTTTTGAACTTGAGTCCACCTTGCAAGGTGGACCCGAATCCATAGCATAATTTGTTAATACGTTTGGTCCCTTAATTATCTTCTTTGTTATAGATATGGCCATTTTACTTATGGACCAAATAGATCTCCATTTAAATCAACTTTAAGAAGGAAAATTTTGATAAGTATGCATAACATATTTTTCACCTTTATCCATCATTATCATTTGACCAATCATATTGAAACAAAATTTATTATCCTCCGGTTCAAATCAAGATTTATTAAGGGTCCATATATGTTCACTTAGCTTTATAATTAAGGGGGTTTAAAAAAAAACTTTATAATTAAGGGTTCATATCTACAATGATAGAGATAATTAAGGGATTAAATGTGTTTATTTTATAATTAAAGGGTCAAATTTCAACATATCAGTAATTAAGGGACATAAAGTGTATTTCAACTTGCACAAATATTCATGTCGAAAAGTTGAAATACAAAAAAAACTAAAAAAATGAAAAGGTGAAAACTCCAAAACAATTGAGTGCCAACGAGTCACGCAAGCACCACGCGCTGTTCTGACGACATTATATAACATCTGTTGAACATCAATGTTAAAGTAGAGAAACATATGCAAAAGAGAGAGTGAACTTAAATTCTTGGCAATGTACTGTGCAATTTCAAAAACAGGGATAATCTTACTACGATTTTTTGCTAAAACAGTATTTTTAGGTTCCTATTTTCGTCCAATATTCAACTTTTTTGCTAGATTTTACTTTGTTTTTTCCCATTGATCTTTGATTATTATTTATTTCTCTTGGTGATCTATTTGAAGGAGTACCTTCTGTATTTTGATTCATTGTCCGGTTAATTTAAAATTCTTGCCTTTTGTATTTAGATATGACTATATATAATAATTTTTTTTCTATTTTTTGGTTCTGCACTTGGATTGAAACACAAAGGTATGGTGACTTTCTTTGTGTTTCTTATATAATTTTTCAAAATTTTTGTTCTACCCAAATTGGATCTTATGTTGCACCGCTTTCTTGTCTAAATTTATAGTGAATGTATGTGCTTTGAATTTCTTGGTTATCGGTTGAAATAAAATTGTTTCTTTTTATAAGAGAAAATATTTGGTTTTGTTAAAATTTTTATGTAGATGTTTGGTTTATGGGTTTTGAACTCTCCTAATAGATTTAAATCCAATTTCCTTGTTTGTTTTACTATTTTTTTAACTTTGAATTGAGATTCAAATCGTGAAGGAATGAAAAAAGTTATTCTCGTATAAAATCTCACTTTTATTTCTTGAAAGGAAAAAAATCAAACTTTTTGGTCACTCCACTATTTTCCTTATGCAGCATAGTTCCTCGGTCAATTTTTAAACAATCAGTCCCTCAATTGTTCTAAGTGTCACTAATTTAGCCACTCAGTTAAATACCTTGTCTTTAAACATTCATTACTTTCAAGATTTTGCTTGATATTATTTGGGAACTTCACACACAACTCTGAATTTACTTTCATACCTCAATCTATATTCCTTGTTAGTATCAATTGCAATGCTAATTATTTCATATGATTTTCACCGTACATCAAACTCTACAACGGTAGAGATAATTAAAGGTCAAAATGTGTTTACTTTA
>CM008342.1:23488593-23500682 GCA_002525835.2 Ipomoea batatas | reverse complement strand
ATTGATACTTAATTAAAAACAAAAAATGGAATGTTTCTATATATGATTGATGGATTAAAATTGGGTAATTCAAATCTTTTCTGACTACACTTAAATCATATCATTTGTGGATCACACTCAAAGAGTAATGTATCAAAATGACCGAATTTATGATTTTAATAACTCCGCAAAACCAGAAGAGCTGAGTTTTTCTTTTTTTTTTTTTTTTTTTTTTTTTTTTTTTTTTGAAAAGAAGAAGAGCTGAGTTATCAATACACACATAAATATAAATTTTGGTGAATGATTTTAAAATGTATTTCATTAAATTTTTTTGTTGTAAAGAATTAATACCAATTTTAATCCATCAATCATATATAGAAACATTCCATTTTTTGTTTTTAATTAAGTATCAATTTGAACACTTTAGTTTAGTGCATCAAGTTTTCCAAATTATTTCAAAAAGTTCTGAAATGCATTCACTTTTACCAAAATTAAAAATTTCCTTCTTCATATGATGAGGGCATTTCATACATAATTTTATTGATTTGAAAAAGTCTAAAAAAAAATTTAGAGTGATAGAATTAACTGTTGAGAATGAAATGAAGAATAGCACTATCGATCAAGGGAATAAAATTGAAATTAAGTCCACGTGGACAACCCAATTAGTCACAGATGTGATGAAAGATCAATGATCGAGTCTTACTAGCGGCACTGTGAGAGCAACATCTCAAAGTAAGGGGGTCATTGTGCACAATAAGCAAAGATCTAGCCTCTTTGTTCAGCTGAATTACCATGATTACATCCTCCCAGATGTTCTGTTGGGTCGGGGCGTGGGGGTCATTGGGGTTGGGGATTCAACCTTTTGGGCAGAAAAATAAAAATGAAATTAAACCTAACCATCATATAAATAATATTTAATGTGCAATTTCTTAATATGTAGCTTGCATTTAACTATCAAAACTTAAATTTAATTAAGTGCATCAAAACTTGAGTAAAAGTTTAATTCACTAATAAAACAATAAATTGAACAAATAAATTCGAATCAAGGGAGTATTTTTGAAAGTACAAATCAATTTATACTTGAAATTGGAGAATTGACTCGCTGTAAATTGAAGCTTCCGTTAAAAATAATTAAAATGCTTGAAGGGATATTATAAGTATGATATATTGATAATATGCATTTCGTAATGACCCGTATACTGATCGAAAAATAAAGATGAGAGAAAAAAAAACATGCTTATTTATTATGAATGAAATTATTTATTATAATTATAAACGTATTCATTGATGTGTTTATCAATTATTGTATCTTATTTTTTTTCGTTTTTTTTTTTCACTATTTCAGACAAAAATAAATAAATAAATAAATAAATAAATAAAAGAAGATAATTTTCTGGCAGTCATATAGTTTGTAACAATCTTTCATTATCCAAGAATCTTGACTTTGACTATTTTAATTGATAGTTTAGAAATACTTTAATGCATTTGAAGACTTATGTGTAAATAAGTTGACCAAGAGTACTCAAAAAAAAAAAAAAGTTGACCAAGAAGTTGCAAATACATTCTACGTAAGCACCCTATAATTTCAAGTCTAACAACAAAGAATAGAAAAAAATGTTTTTTCCTATTAAATTAAAAACATTATTTTATCTTCTTAAGATTACCTCCTAATATTAACTCTCTAATCTAACAATAAAGATATTTATATTTATTATTATTTTTTTTATTAATTGACTATCCCACCATGAGTTTTAAAAAAGTCTATCTAATAGACTAATAGTTAACAAAAAAAAAAACTTAAAATAAAATCAATCAAACAATGCTATAATAAAAGGTATATATTTAGAGATAAATTTTGCAAGAAAATGTAGCTAAACTATCTTAAATTTAACTCATATATATGAGGTGGGGCACATTTGTGTGATACCGTCTCACGGATCCTTATTCGAGAGACGAGTCGGGTCGAAGAAAAATGCAAACGTCATACTTATATGTGCAAATGTCATACTTATATGCTCAAATATAATAATGATTAGGAATACAATTTTTGTTACTTATAAGAGAAAAAAATATTACATTTTTCATAATAAGTAATGTTGACAAGTGTCCCTTACTTATAAGGTAAATATAATACTTTTGAGAAAAATGTAATACTTTTAAATTGAAATGTAAAAGTATTGCATTTTCCCTTAAAAGTATTACATTTCTACACATATAATAAGAGCTAATAATGTTAGACCCTTAACTGGAATTTAAAAAATATTTGTGTAATAGTCTGCTATAACATATTGTACTTTGTGTTCTTCTTATTGTACAACCTCCAATTAAATTACTAATATATCCTAATCTTTTATAATTTTACAAAAAATTAATTTTCCGTTAAACATAGCGGAAGTTTAACATTAAATTTTTTAGGCAATTTGTTTCTTTATTACAGTTTTCAAACAAATTGGCAATATTCTTTAATACAATTCTGTATAGATTCCTAACTTAAAATTAGAATATTGAAATCTTAATAAGATTCTATAATACAATTTTGTATAGATTCCTAACTAAACCATTATTCTACCCAAAACAACAGTATATAAACCCTTCCCCTTCTCACTGGTATATATTCACCCAAGACCAAACCTAACATATTCTGCAACACAACATCTACTTCACATTCTATAGGTATGATTGTCAAAATATTATCATGCTAATTCTATTGTTTGTATTTGTACTCATAATGATTACAGTTTAAAAAAAAATAATGATGGTATACTCATTAATTAGTGTAACTTCAACATCGTTATGTAAATATATCTATTGTATAATCTGTTCATCTATACTTGATCCTCGTATGTAATGTTGTGGTTCTCATTATATTCATCTATAATCTACACATTTTAGTTACTTCTAACTCCCTAATCTATGGTTTTTAAATTTATGTTATGTGGTTCTCATTATATTATTTCATAACATACTTTATAAACCTATTTTCCATGATACAAGGATATTAGTAATGACAAATGCAGTAAAGTTAATTGATATTGACACACAAACTGTGGGCTGAAGTTGTACAGTTCATGTCATTAATAAAAACAAACCAAAAAACGTTATTCGAACGCTTGAGAAAAAGTATGTGCTCATTGTACTTGATGATGAAACAGTAAGTAAATAGTAAAAATTTTTCTCCCTTTATTATTATTATTATTAATATTATTATTATTATTATTATTTTATTTTATTTTATTTTATTTTTATCATTATTAGTATTATTATTATTATGAAGATGCCCTCATTCACCACCAAAATCATTGTAAATGCTATATCTAAATGCAAAGAACTCGGTTCAATCAATAGTGCTTGATAATTAACGACATTGGAATGTATGATATCACTTTACAAACCAACAAATGGTACATCATCTCAAATGTCATTGTCAAACCTGTCCGGACGAACAATAAAGTACTTGATCACAAATACAATTACACGTGAATTTTAAATGGTCAAATCGGTGTCCAAACAAGTGACAATGATGACACGCCATTTGCTCCCATGTAAGTGATTTATTTGTTTCTACTTATTTTATTTGCAATTTAGCTATTTACAATTTCGTTATGTTTTATTAAATTATATAAGCATTGAGACTATTTCTTTGATTTTTATTAATTTAGCATTTTTTCTCTCATTATTATATGACTACTTTAACCAATTAAGGAACACTAATTTAAAAATACGCATTGAGCATTGATTTAATCGCGCAACGCGCGTGTGATAACTAGTACTCTTATAAGTAACAAAAAGTTTATTCATGATTAGTATTACATTTGAGCATATAAGTATGATATTTGTGCGTATAAGTATTACATTTTCATTTTGACCTAATCCGTCTCACGGTGGGATGATCTCACACAAGTTTTTGCCATATGGGATAAACATTGACCAAGTCACGAGTTGAAAATCATCTCCAGCTTTTTCTTCCTAATAAAATGACTCCAATACTAAGTCCAATAATCAATAATTTCCTAAATTGACCAACTGCTTTGTGAGTGGTTTTCTACTCATAGTTGACCTAGTCATCAACATCAAATCATTCTTTCTTTTTTTTTTTTTTTCTATTTTTAAAGAAATATGCTTTGTATGTATGTTCTTAAAAGTATTACTTTGAAAATACTTTCTTTTTAATCTCATTTAAGGACGAAAAAGGAAAAAAGAATTACTAATTATTATTAATGTCAATCAGACAATCAATTGGTAATACATTAATAAGGTAAAAACTTGTGTAAAGTCATGTCACGGATCTTTGTCTATGAAACGAAGTGGGTCAAGATTAAATGCAATACTTATATTGGAAAATTTCTATCTACACTTATAATAAGAGCTAATATTGTTAGAGCCTTAACTGGAATTAAAAGAATGTTGTTGTAATAGTCTGCTATAACATATTGTACTTTGTGTTCTTCCTATTGTGCAACCTCCAATTAAATTACTAATATATCCTAATCTTTTATAATTTTACAAAATTTTTCCGTTAAACATAGCGGAAGTTTAACATTAAATTCTTTAGGCAATTTGTTTCTTTATTACAGTTTTCAAACAAATTGGCAATATTCTTTAATAATACAATTCTGTATAGATTCCTAACTTAAAATTAGAATATTGAAATCTTAATAAGATTCTATAATACAATTTTGTATAGATTCCTAACTAAACCATTATTCTACCCAAAACAACAGTATATAAACCCTTCCCCTTCTCACTGGTATATATTCACCCAAAACCAAACCTAACATATTCTGCAACACAACATCTACTTCACATTCTATAGGTATGATTGTCAAAATATTATCATGCTAATTCTATTGTTTGTATTTGTACTCATAATGATTACAGTTTAAAAAAAAAAAAAAAACAATGATGGTATACTCATTAATTAGTGTAACTTCAACATCGTTATGTAAATATATCTATTGTATAATCTGTTCATCTATACTTGATCCTCGTATGTAATGTTGTGGTTCTCATTATATTCATCTATAATCTACACATTTTAGTTACTTCTAACTCCCTAATCTATGGTTTTTAAATTTATGTTATGTGGTTCTCATTATATTATTTCATAACATACTTTATAAACCTATTTTCCATGATACAAGGATATTAGTAATGACAAATGCAGTAAAGTTAATTGATATTGACACACAAACTGTGGGCTGAAGTTGTACAGTTCATGTCATTAATAAAAACAAACCAAAAAACGCTATTCGAACGCCTGAGAAAAAATATATGCTTATTGTACTTGAGGATGATGAAACAGTAAGTAAATAGTAAAATTTTTCTCCCTTTTTTTATTATTATTATTATTATTATTATTATTATTTTACTTTTATCAGTATTAGTATTATTATTATTATGAAGAAGCTCTCATTCACCGCCAACATCATTGTAAATGCTATATCTAAATGCACGGAACTCAGATTTAATAAATAGTGTTTGATAGTGACATTGGAATGTATGATATCACTTTACAAACCAACAAATGGTACATCATCTCAAATGTCATTGTCAAACCTGTCCGGACGAATTGAACTATAAAGTACTTGGTCACAAATACAATTACACATGGATTTTAAATGGTCGAACCGGTGTCCAAACAAATGACAATGATGACACGCCATTTGCTCCATGTAAGTGGTTTATTTGTTTCTACTTATTTTAGTTGCAATTTAGCTATTTACAATTTCGTTATGTTTTATTAAAATATATAAGCATCAAGACTATTTCTTTGATTTTTATTAATTTAGCATTTTTTTCTCTCTCATTATTATAGGACTACTTTAACCAATTAAGGAATACTAATTTAAAAATACTCATTGGGCATTGGTTTAATCGCGCCACGAGCGTGTGATCACTAGTAATACTAATAAGGAATAAAGTCACTACACCAAATTGGTCATTTATAACCGCCGCGATTGTATTTCCATGCAGTTATTCATTTGTGACTAAATAGTGTGTCACGAACAATTTAACGGCGATTTTGGGCAACCGTGGGAATGTGAATCATCTTATTTAGTGGCAGTTTTAGCATCATTTAGCGGCAGTTTTGTAACCGCCTCTAAATATATCTATGTATTTGTTCTTTTAAATCTTAGTGGCGGTTATTAAGTGTCGCTAAAAATTTTTCTTTATTCATTTTTAAAAATTATAGGGACAATTATTAAGTGTCGGTAAATAATTATATTTATTTATTTTTTTAAAATATTAGAGGTAGTTATTTAAGTGTCGCTAAATAATTTTTTGTTTTCATAATTAAGTGTCGCTAAATAATTATCATTTAATTATATTTCTTCAAAAATTTTTATATTCAAATGTGTATTGCAATCGCAAATAAACTCTATGTAACATTCAAATAATAACATTTTACAGTATCCAATAATATTAATTAATAGCTAGTAATTTTTTATAACAACAAGTGATTTTTTAGCACAATATTCAATAGTATTTTTGATAAAACAAGTGATCCCAACAAAAACACAAACTCCGCACATGACTAGTAGGCTACATATTAATTCCTTGCAATTCCTCAACCAATATAATGTTGGGTTGAATCCATCAACAACAAGTGATCCCAATATTAATAAGAGCAAGTGATCCTAGCAACAACAACACAAACTCATGGAGGATAACATCAATTTAAAACAGACCCATCTTAAAGCAAATGAAGAAAATCCAGCTACCAATCAACAAAAATCAAGGCTTCAAGGAAAACAATAATAATACTACTTTTTGCACATTGGAGAATTGACGGTGAAAATAGGGAGGGGAAGCAAGCAGAATTCAGACCATAATATCACAAAGGGCACAATAACAATGTATATCAAAATGCAAAAATGTTATCCTGTGTAACCAATCAGTCTCTAAGGCAAAGCCAGAGAACTTTAGTGGAACAAAATGCTTCCAAATAATATTCATCCATTTTATAGCATTGACTGTTGCTGAAAGAAGTTCCTAATTACTGAAAGAGTTGATTATGATGGGTGACTAATTTTTTAGATTAATCCCTGTATGTACAAATTAAAATGGTAGCTTAGTTTTGAGTTTGCCATTATTTGCTACAAGTGCAATTAGAAAGGCCACAAAGGCCCTTCTTTGTGCTGTATCAAATATCTTTGGCATCAATTAGAATTTCATCCCCAACAAGGTGGTTATAGTTCATCGTGCACTTAAGGAATGAAACAACAATTAGAATCACAAGAGCAATAGCTTAACAGCAAGCATGCATCATATCAACAATGAAAACACCCAAATCCAGTGGTTTCAAATAAACAACCCAACACAGAAACTTACAATACTAGACCTACATGCCTCAGTTCATTGTGCACGTAAGGAATGAAACATGCCAATTTCACCTACATTGAAACTATAGGTTAATTAGCCAAGTGAAATGGCTTCTTGGGTCTTTGCATTGATATCACATTATTATGTGCTAAATATCCACAAATTAAAATAAAACATGAAACTACTTACAGGTTGCTTCCACTGAAAAATATTATAGTAATATGATTGCATATCATGTATAAGATTGTCCATTAACATAATGACTAGAGGATGCATATTGCTTTCCACCCCCTGTGAAGATTGGTGCTTGCTTCCTTCATCGGTTACCTACATTACAAATCAACCAATTACAAATCAAATACGGAAACATAGAGTTTAACAACACAAATACATCAAACCATCTTGGAACTCAATCCTCACATCTGATCTCAAAATCAACCATTTACAAATAAAATAAGCCACTTACTAGGAGGAGGGGATGCATAACAAAAGTACTTACTGGTTGAGATGTTTGGTTAAGTAAGGAAACAAATTGTTTAGGAACTTTGCCAAAAGTTTTTTCAAAAATAGCAACAAGAGCCCCTCCCATGGCCTTTTGCGTATCATTTTGAGCTTGCAATTAAGCTTTAGTTACAGCTAACTCCTTCTCCAAATTGGACACAAACTCTTTCATTTGATTATCATTAGACGAGCAATGCATCTCATTCATCCTTAAAGTATTGTTAAATACCTTAGATGGAATTGGTCCAAAACCTAAACCACGAACACGTTCGGGGTGTTATTTTCGAAAGGCTTTGCCAAGAGGGTCATCTTGTGAAAGAGATTGTTATTGAGAAGATGAGCCTTGATCCATTTCATTTCTAATTGTTTCCTACATTAAACAAATATCAATTTGAAGTGTAACATCTAACCCTATTCAAAATAAATTAAAACATACTTACTGTGATAATTCTACATTTTTCATTAATAGATGACCCTCTTTTTACTTTGTGGGTATCAATCCATTGTTCTGAACGATTAACACTGTGCTCCCGCTCAATTTCCTTGTATGAAAATTAAATTGTTAGTAATTAAGAAAAAAACATTCAACTTAATTATTTGCAAAAAAAATAAAAAAATAAAATAAATTGAAGAACCATCTCAGCCCTTCTCCTAGCAAAGCTCTTTGATCCACAAGTATGCGCAATTTTTGGTGTTTCCTACTTTCAACATTTTTTCTGTATATTTCCTGATGGCAACATCAAGGACGATGTTATTTTCCAAGTGTGCAAATGATGCATTGCACATTATATAATCGTTGAATGCTTGAATTGATTGATTGATTGAATCTAATGGGTATAAGAATTATAGAGCGTGTCATTGTCGATACTATCTAGGAGGAATGCTAATCTTGTGCCAAGAAATTTTTGAAATATGCTTTGGAAGTTGCTTTTTGCACCTAAAATTGGAATACTTGGAACCAAAATGGTTCAAATCCTTGTATGCTCGCATGTTATTCACCTTTTATTTTGTTGGGACCTTAGTCAAGGATCTCTCGAAGTTGGAGTGTGTACCCTCTAATTTGAGAAAGATAAGGTTAGCAAAGCCCAGAAATTGAACTTAATTTGGTAGGGCATGGGGCAAAAGGAGAGCCTAAATGTGAGAGTGTGAGACCATACCCCAATCCCCTAGAAAAAGGCATGAGGGGTTGTACTGGTGAATTATGAATAAAGGCTAAAAATGGCCACTCCTAGAGATAAGATTCGAGGTTAGCCATCTCGCTAGGATATGAGGCAACCATTGTACTGTCTTCGAACAAGCGTAAAGATCTACGTGAAGTCGGTTGTCCCAAAGAGATCCTGGGAGATGAGAAAATAGAGAGGAGGTGAGTCGCCCTACTTGGATTCGGGCACCCATTGCACTTACCTTCGAAAAAGCATGGAGATTCATGTGAAGTCGGGTCGCCCGAGATGAGATCTGAGGGGGTTGAGAAGAAGGAGTGACCGCCTAAGCCATAGAGGTGAGCGGTCCATGTCCTTACCCTAATTTATTTTTGCGTACAGGGGCTTTGGCGTTAGGGCGGATGTTTGATTAGAGTGTGCACATCGTTCCCACTAGTGGGATCGGCTTAAGGCCCCTACAAAATGGAAGGTGAACCCCTCTGTTGTTTGTATGCTTGAAAGGTGTGAAAATGGTTTTCTTACTAAGAAACTTATCTGATGAGACTTTTCGCTTCCTTAACATATTCCTTAAATTTTAATTGGCATAACTTAGCATTCTTGGTAAATAGTGTAGGGAATTTCACCCACTCTGTTTCGTAACACCTGCAGATCACCTGGTCGGTCAATCAATAAGAGTACTTAACTATTCTTGGCACTTAAGTGATTAGAGTTTAGATAGTATACTTGCTTGAGGACAAGCAAGGTTTAAGTGTGGAAACTTTGATAAGCGCCAAGAATAGTCGAGTTTAGAGTCAATTATAGGATAATATTGTGTGGTTTTGTCACCCATTTGTAATCATATCATGCGTAAAAGACTCTGATGTGATCAAAATTGTTAATTTAACTTTATAGTGTCTTTTAAAGTCATTCCCACAGGACGGAAGGGGATCCAAGGCCGAAAGAAAGCAACAAACGAAGAAATAACCGGGTAGGATCCAACCACGAGTGCCCCACGCGTGGAGGAGGCATGGATCGATTCCAGTACGCGTCCACGCCCCCATCCACACGTGGATGAGGCGTGGATCGGGCCATTAAGGGCAACTTCGGGATTTTGAATTTGAATAGGCTATTTAAACCCTTCCCTTGCATTTTAGAAGGGAGAGCCCCATTTTCCAAATCTGATTTTATTTGTTTTCTCCCCTTTGGGGAAAATCCCCCATTCCTTTAGTTTAGATTGATTCTCCAATGGTAGATGGAGGAGACGGAAGATGTAATAGGATATCTTAGATCTATATGGTAACTTTTCTCTACTCTTGTTTTAGTTAATTTCATTGTTTTTTTCTTTTAATCTTTCATTGTTCTTTCTTGTTTATTTCTTTTGCTTTGAATGATGCTAGCTTAGATTAGATTAGGGGATTGGTGGCCCCAAGCTAGTTGGGTGGTTGATTTGTTAAGATATTTCCTAAAAATTGTAAGCTTGATGAACTTGGATTCATATACTTGTGTGGTTGATGTTTGATATGCTTTGTGCCTAAGTGTGGCCATATTAGGTAGTAAACCCTGTGAAAGTGAGTGTGTGCGTGATAGCGACCTCTCACGAGTCCAACTCACCCACATCCCTGCCTTTTATCTGGAAGGATTAGGCCCGGGAGGAGTGGTAGACAAAGTTGTTCGATGAAATGCCCCAACCGACTGAGGATGTGGGAGTCCGAGTGTGACGCCACTCGGTGATGTGCCGTGAACTCCCTAGTCGAGGCTGAATCACGCTGCTTACAAACGCATTAGTAGTGTCGACCATATATGCTAGTTAAGAGTCCCGATCCCCGTTCCCTTTTTCATAGTTTACCTTATTTAGTTCTAGTGCCCTTTGTGTTTATGACCTTTCCACTCCTTAGCCATTCATGTGACTCTTGCCTCTTAACTTCCCAAATGCCAACACGTTATTCAATTCCAATTGGTCATCCTTGAGATCGACACTCGGGGAGTCTTGACTCTTCATTTTATCATCTACATTACACCTCACCATAAACTACCCAACGTTCAATTATGCTAACATTAAGAGATCTCTACTTAAGACATAGTTAACATTAAGGATCTTAGAGATCATGAAGTGTACTCTTTTGTACAATTTGGATGGTTTTCTCTTTTAAGTTGCACATATATATTTTATTTTGAGAAACATCCCTTAAGGTACCAAGAATAAACGTTAGGTTTGTTCATAAATGACTTAAGTTGGGGAATAAAAATGCATGTGATGCATAGAAGATATTACTCTGTCAAGTAGAGGACATATCGCTATGATTCATGTGTTTTGTTCTTTGATGAGAGTTGTGCTAGTACTTGCACCAAGTGGGAGACTGTAAGGCTTTTCCCAATACAATATATATTATATATTGTGAGCCTTAATAATGTGGTGTAAGTGGACTAGGCCCATTAAGTTATAGGTTGGATTGGACATCTAGGTTTAGTCCAATCCATCATTATGCCTATATAAAGCCTGCATTGATGGGGTGCAGGATAGACAATTATATAGAACTTAAAGATATGGTACTCATACTGCTCAGAAAATACCAGTACACCATCTAGAGTTCTGAGTTAAGTGTGTGACAAAACACCTAACACCATACAGATCTACAGTTCAAGAGGCAACACAACAAGACATCAACTATGGTTGGAGATCAACAGGACTTATGCTTCCGCTACTACGGGTTAAGTTTCTCGTAGATTTATTCTGTATGTTTAGACAATATTTGTGATAAAACTATCAAACCATGTTCCTTTTCTTAATCCATGTGGGTAAATTGAGAAATATGATTTGATATTTTATCATGACTACTATTTACATTAATTAATATATAATAAAATTCCTATGGGTAGGTTTTATTATACTTTACGTAATTAATCACAAATTGATCAAAATATCGTAATAATTTTAGTTATGAAATTGTATTTGATCACTTGATATTTGTACATAAAAGAATATTAATGTACCAAGCCATTTATCTACTTTTTATGCATAATAGATACACATAAAAGAAACTAGACGTACACAACAAACTGTACAAAGAAAAATATTCTTTGAATATGTATGTGTGTGTGTGTGGATATATATATATATATATATATATATATATATATATATATATA
>CM008342.1:23477815-23488317 GCA_002525835.2 Ipomoea batatas | reverse complement strand
ATATATATATATATCACAACTTTTTGATAGAAGACGTCAATTTATTTACATTATAGCCATATGGTAAATAAATTGACTTTCCTATCGGTAATGATAAAACTCACTAAAACTATATTCCAATACACAATTTCATGTAAGCTAAATTACGATCATAGTTTGGTGTTTTTACCCTAATTAATCATATAAACATAACAATATTCTCTATGGGCTAAATTCATTATATCATACATAATTAATCACAATCGATATGTCTATGACTCTATGTGATCTCACAAAATTTCAATTAATTAAAGATATTGTGGCTACTCCTTAATTAATCAAAATTATATGATCACTAGACGAATATCTTGATATTTTAGTCATCAACTTAAAGCCTAAAAACAATTATGCATTAATGCAATTAACAATCCCCAAGTATACTCCAAGGAAAGTTGGTCGGGACAAAGTCTCATCAAAAACCAACTCATTAGACAGAGTAATGTTTCAAAGAAACTAGTAGCATATTGGCCATTTCCCGATAAACTTTTTCCGGCTCATTTTTCTCACGCTAAAGATTTTTAAACTCAACTGAACATTCTAGCTATACGGTCTAAGGGTGCTTAAACATAATGCACTACCGTATATAATTTCACACATAAGTTCAACTTAACAATGGAATATTATAATTCCTAACTTATGTAATGGCATATATTCACATAACTAGAAAACATAATGTTATGCTAGTGAACAATTACAAGTGAAATTCAATAAGTTCATATCCAAATAAATTAGACAACATAATGGCAATTTAAAATGAGCCATAAAAATATTTAAATTATTAATAAAGGGTTATAAATTTGAATAATAATTTATAATATAATAACTATATATACTTTTCAAGATTGAAAAGTTTTGAAATGATTCAATGCATATAGTAACTTTATGAGAAATAGTTTTAAAATGCAAATTTTAACAATATCAAAATCCTAGGATATATTTTCACTTGCAAATTAAATTCTCACAAAACCAAATTGCATAATTTAAATCATAATATTATTATGCACTTAATTTGATTATATGCATAAAAAAATATCTTAAATTAAAAGAATGATGATGAAATTAAATATTCATACTCAACCAACATGGGCATCAAAGTCCAAAATTAAAGAGTTATTTTTCAAAACAGTCTCTCGACTATTACTCATTCTCAATTTTGCATTTTGACTTTCAACTTCACCAAATGTGGTCCTTCGACTTTTAAAAATTCACCCAATTCAGTTCTTCATTAGATATTTCATTTATTCATCATTAAAATGGAGGGTATTTTGGTATGTTCACCTATTTTATGTCTAATACACTCAACAATAGTTGAGGGACCATTTTTGGAAAAAACTATTTTATTTATTTCATTTTTATTTATTTTCATTTTTTTTACTCTATCAAATTAGAATTTTTGTAGATTTTTTTCTCACAAAAAAAAAAAATAGAGACCATTTTGGGAAAACTCGCTTATTTATTTTATTTTTGTTTGTTTTCATTTTTGTTTTTAGACTCTATCAAATTATAATTGTTAGGAATAAATTGTAAAAGTTTTTATGAGCCAAATTGTAATTTTAGAATTCCCCAATTTTATTTTTAGAATATAGCTATTAGTCCCAGAAGTCAAAATTGAGACTTAGATTAATTCGAATTCTTGTAAAATAGAATTCACCATGTCATGATATTTGCAAATCATTTATTACTTCCACTTTAACACATGAGAATAAGTGAAATATTAGAGAAGACCCACAGATATCTTTGTAAGAAGGCGTGGGTTTGAAACCCAAACGAAGCAAATTTAATTTTAGCCTTGGAGTGGAAGAAGGAGTGCAACACTGGAGAAGCTAAGTCATGTCAAGAAGTCAAAGTAGAATATCAAAGGAGCAGAGGCTTGAAGTGTCTAAAGCTATACCACATGCTATCAAAGGTGAAGTATTATCAAATATATTGTTTTGATAATACAAACTAATGAGTTAATATGAAGTATTGGTTAGAAGACTTGAGCATTATAACTACTAGTTTATAATTCGAATTCCACTCATAATATTTTAGTCTTTGGAGACTAAGTTTGGAGGCCAAGTCTTGACACGGCTAAGTTAGAGTGGAAGTCAAAGTCAACTTTCTATTTATACTCAGAGTTTATTACCAAAATAGTCCCTCGACTATTGCGAAATTACCAACTTGGTCCTTGACAATTTTTCGTATCCAATTAAGTCCCTCGACTTTGAAAATTTTAATCAATTTGGTCCTCCGTTTATTTTGACGTTAAACATCCGTTAAAATTGGGACTAAATTGGTAATTTTGCTATAGTCAAGGGACCAAATTGGTAATTTTACTATAGTCAAGGGACCATTTCAGTGAAAAATTAATTACCAATTTGGTTCCTTGACTATAAAAAAAATTACCAATTTGGTCCTTTAACTATAGCAAAATTATTAATTTGGTCCCGATTTAACGGATGTTTAACGACAAAATAAACAGAGGACCAAATTGGTTAAAATTTTCAAAGTCGAGGGCTTAATTGAGCACAAAAAATTGTCGATGACCAAATTGGTAATTTCGCAATAGTCGAGGGACTATTTCGGTAATAAACTCTTATACTCAAGAGTGGAACTTAGGAGAGGAACTTGAGAGTGCGAGTTGAACTTTGGGGTGGAAGTTTGGCAAGGCATATGGTGCGTGTACTGCACTACTTTTCTACATGCGCGAAGACTTTAATTTTTTTTGAAGAAGGAAGTGTAACTTTGAAGTGGAACACCACTTAGCCAAATTTCAAATACTACAATCAACCAATACGTGAAGCAGAGATCAGATTAAAATTAAGGATGTGAGTTTATGAAGATAATTATCAGAGCTAAAGCAAGAATCACCAGGAAAATATTTTAGAAGATCAACTTGCCAAAATCATATCAAGGATGCAACAAAGTCAAGAATATCATCATGCTCTGAAGGTAACAAAGTTAAAAATTTTAGGCCACAAGTTTCAAGAATCAATCAAGCTAAATTGGAATACTTTTTGAGCAAATTGCAATGGTGAATTTCCAAAGAATTACTCGAAACATTAAAGGCTATCAGATCAAATTGGCAAGGCTATTAGATTAAGTTGGCAAGACCATCAGATCAAGTGAACGTTCAAAATTTGAATTTTCACAACGGTCAAATAACTTCTTGAGTTATAAATAGCCCAAGAAGAAATGAAGACAAGCACAGTGAACACGATCGAACAACGAAAAATATAATTACGAATGAAAATTAAGAAGTGCTAATATTGAGCTATACACGAGAGAAACTCAAGTCTTAGAAAAAAAAATCTTTATTTCTTGTAAAAACATCTCTATTGAGTATAGAAAGAGGGAGAGTAGCAAAGGGTTGTGAAATTCTTGGTTGAGTGTAGCTTTGTGCTAGACACTCGGAGGAACTAAGTGTAGGTTTGTGCGAGACACTTGGTTGGTGCAAGAGCGTAGCTGGGTGCGAGAAACTCGGAGAAGTGCTTGTGTAGCACTGGTGTTTCACAATTTGTATTTGGGTGAACAAGATAGTGAATTCCTTCCATGGAGTTAAAGGAGAAGAGTAGACTAGGAGGATTTTACCACCTCTGAACCACTATAAATATCTTTATCTATTTACTTTACATCACTTTATTTATTTTGCATATTTGACTAACCCATTTCATACTGTGTTGATTTATCCATCTGGGTTTGTGTGTTCCCACGTTTGCATGTGAACCAAACTTTGCATACTTATCATTTGAGCTATTTCAGAATATTTCACCGTGTTGCATGCGAGATATCTCTTCAGTTTTACGTGGACTTTATTTATAGAACTTTATCGTTCGTATATTCCGCTGTGCATTTCAAGTTAAACTTATTTACTTGGAATTATTTTGGTTAAAGTGTTATTGAGTTTTTAATCTGTTTGAAAAGTTTATTCCCCCCACCCCCACTCTAGACTTTCCACCACCCAATCGGGACCAACAAGAATTTATGTAGATTTTTTCTTACAAATACAAATAGTTAAATTCTCACACTCCAACACAAAATTTTCAACTTTCTTTACATATTTTTCCCTTTGTCTAAGCATACAAACTTTTCATCTATCCTATCAAGTTTTACAATACATTCAGTAACTTTCATAAATAATCATATCACTACCACAAAAACCTCTTTTAATGTTGGTTGTTATCCGACGTAGTCCTAGCCAATGTAATAAATAAATGATATGACATCAATTTTATAAAACTAACGTTGTATATTATTTTTAATATTTTAAAAAAGTACAAATGATGTCATTTTTTAGCCAAAAATTGATTTCGTAAATATATATTAAATAAAAAAAGATATCAAGTCGATTATTAAATAAACTGACGTGGTATCATATTTAAATAATAATAATAATAATAATAAAATACAATGATATTTTTGTAATTATCATCTACTTCACTATGTAAACTTTAACACAATTACAAGTTCTTGCATTTTGAAGTTTGTTTGCATTTTATATATGAATATTAATAAACTTAAATTTGAAAGTGAAACTTTTTAACTAACACATATATGTAAAAAAAAAAAAGTTATTTTCAATGATAAAAATAATAGTTATTGTCATACATAGTAATTAATTGTTTATTGAACTTTTAGTATGTTTTTTTAAAAAGATATATAAGAACATAAAAATATAAAAATAAAAATAAAAATAATATAAGTATTTATGAAAGTTACGAAATATATTTTAAAACTTGTAGAGATAGAGGAAATGTTTGTATATTTAGACAGATAGAAAAAATCGTTAGAGAAAGTTGAAAATTTTGGGATTGAAGTGTGGAATTTTAACTATTTATATTTTGGAGAAACAATTTACAGAAATTCTAATTTGATAATCTAAAAACAAAAATAAAAATAAGCAAAAAAAATAAATAAATAATAGAGTTTTTTTTTCCTAAAATGATCCCTTTTTTTGTGAGAAAAAATCTATAAGGAATTCTAATTTGATAGAGTATAAAAACAAAAATGAAATAAATAAAATAGTTTTTTCCCAAAATGGTCCCTCAAGTATTGCTAAGTGTATTTGGCACAAAATAGGTGAAAGGACCTGATAGGGATAAAATCCCGGTCTACGTATCCCGGCCTCCCGGTCTGCATGTACAATTAGGGGTTGATCACCCACCGCAACTTTTGCCCGATCTGACCAGGCCGGGCAACCTTGCGCTCCGGGCCACGGTGCATGTCCGCCATGCGTCCTACATGCCAACAGACCGGAGGTGACGTCCAGGGCACTATAAAAGGAGCATTTAATGCAGGGAGTGGGACCTTTGGCTATTTCCTCTAATACAGTAGCTAAAGAGACCGGGAACCTCTGACCCACTGTCACGTAGCTCGGTCTCCCCTAGGGTATTGTACCTTGTACCCGATACGATATTAATACAATATTCCTTCCGTATTTTGCCGTATCAGGACCAAAATGCCATCCATTTTAATGTTGAGTAACCAGAATATCTAACGGAGGACTGATTTGGGTGAGTTTTTTTAAAGTCGAAGGACTACATTTGGTGCAATTTTGAAATGCAAAATTGAGAATGAGCAATAGTCGAGGGACCATTTTGGGAAAAATCTCACGTGCAAAACTATAATGGCAATAATATTACGATATGACACATTGATTCCTCAGTCCAAAAATGATAATCGTTATTACTGTAATAATACCAATAATTATTATGTAACAGTAATAACGGAATAATCAATTTTCTCAATTATAACATCTTACATTTAATAACAATGATGATAGTAACGATACAAATCATTGATACATCAATTTAAAAAATTGATAATCATTATTACTATAATAATTCTAATAATTATTACATTATTACATAATAGTAATAACGAAAGAATCAATTTTCTTAACAGTAATCGAACAACATTTAATAATAACTATAATTATTAGATGTCACATCATATATCATTATTACCATAAAAATTGTGAATAAGCAAATTCAATAAGAATTCCAAAATATAATTCATCACATCATAATCAAAATCATTATGGCAAGAAAAGGAAAACAAAATCCAATTGCCATAAACATATGCTTTTTTTCCAAATTGTAATACAAGATCACACTCCATACTTAAGAATATTATCAAATTATGGAAAAAATTTAAAACGGATAGCGATAATAATCACATAATATTATAACAATTAGGAAACTTAAAATAGAAAAACAATCACCAAAATAGCAAGACTTAAAAACCTTTTTTGGAGAAATTTTAAAACTTAAAACTTAACCTTGTGGTCCAGTGGCATCAAACCCTTCCCTTTATACGGGAGGTGGTGGGTTCGAGCCTCAGTGGAGGCATATACTGCATTGTAATAGAGTTAGTAGTATTAAAAAAAAAAAGTCAAAAAACATTAATGATGGAAAATAATAACTCAACATTCTTGACTCTAACGAGTCCAGATAAAGGCATAATTAAAAGCAATTTACAGACAAACATTATTACCATTATAATAACAAAAATGTTACCGAAAATAAATGGCTTCCAATTAAATCGAAAATACCAATATTGAGTTGGAATTACCATTAATAATGGTATCAAATTATGGTAATAATAAAAACAATTCTCAAGTAAACATATCACATGGTGACATGGATTACCTATTTACTATTATAAAAATTAATAAAATAACAGTAATCCAATTAAAGTTATATTAAAAATGGAAACAAAAAGGCAATTAAATGGTTATCCACAGTAACCAATGACAAGCAAATTACAAGGTGTTTGGTTAGAGGGAATTACAATTCCTTTCCCACTAAATTCCCACCTAATTCCGAATACAACTAAATTCCTTCGTTTGGTTGGAGGGAATTGCAATTCCATCATTTTCATGGAATTAGAATCCCATGGCCCCCCGGGATTTTAATTCCATGGATTTTAGGAAGAAAAAAAATATAACACTAAGACTAAATTACCCCTCCTTTATTTTAACCTAAAATTGATGTCTAACCTTCCCTTCAAAATTATAGAGTTTATTATTCTTCGACTTCCCTTTGTGTATGTTCCTTTAAATATTTATATGTATCAACTATTCAAAATTTGCATTCTTTATATGCATTGTTTATATACAGCAACTTTCGTGTATATTCCTTTGAATTCTTTATATGCATAACTCTTCAAAATTTTTGACTACCCAAATCAAATGCTTGTGTTTTTTTAGTTCAAGAGATACGGTAGATGAGTGCTTTTGAATTTAATATGTTATATTTGTTGGGGTTTGAATATGCAAATGTGTCCAATAGATACTTGTCATTTAAGAATAATAATAATAATAATAATAATAATAATAATAATAACAACAGCAACAACAACAATGGACATTTTGGACTTTATACAACTTATTCCTAGTAATTTTATTTCTGCATACCAAACACTAGAATTTAAACTCCACTCCATTCCTGCATTATTCTTTTCCCATGGAATTACAATTCTTTTCTCACCTAACTCCCTCCCTCCAACCAAACGCCCTGTTAGGGAATGCTCCAGCCGTCAAACATATATCAATTACCATTAATATAAAATAATAAGATTAAGTAAATGGTAATATACAAAAAGTCCTAATATATTCATGGAAAATGAAAGCAAAATCGCAATCTAAGAGGTTTTGCATACATAATTACCATTAACAACAACAAGGCAATTCATACTATAATGATAAATAAATATCCCATTAATGACTCCATTTTTCTTTAAAAAAAAGAAGAAGGAAAATGACACTTTTTCCCCCTATGTTATGTGCATATAGTACTTTTCCCCCATGTATTATTAAAGTGACACTTTTTCCCCCTGAAATGTTAAATTGGCATTTTTGTCCTTAAAATAACTATTTCATTTATTTTTCATTCTCCAACGAATTATTACTTATATGTATGGATGATCACGATTCGGTTCGAACCTAACCAAACACTATAGCAATCATACCGAAATAGTATAGATGGTTCTGGTTACGATTCAGAACCGAAAAATAAAATTAAATAATTGTTGAACTGTGAATCGGAACTGAACAATAGTCATATATAGTGAAAATGATCAAACACTTATTTTGATAAATCGGTACGGTTCGGTTCCAATTTTGATTTTGAACAGCCAATCAAAACTTATTTATTTATTTATTTTTTTAATTTTATTTCTTATTTAAAAATAGTCTAAATTCAACAATTATTTTATTTTATTTTTTTGGTTATGAATCGTAACCGTAACCGTCCATACTATTTAGGTTCAATTGCTACAATGTTCGATTAGGTTCGTATTGAATCGTGATCTTCCACACATATTAGTAATAATTGGTTGGAGAATAAAAATAAATGAAATAGTTATTTTAAGGGCAAAAATGTCAATTTAACATCACAGAGGAGAAAACTACCACTTTAAAAATAATTGAGGGGGAAAAACTGCCACTTTAATAACTCGGGGGGGGGGAGTGCTATATGCACATAACATAGGGGGGAAAAGTGTCATTTTCCCAAAAAAAAAAAAAAGAAGCACTTTTTCCCCAAAGTTATATGCATATAGCAGTTTTTCCCCACATGAGTTATTCATGTATCTACATTTGGCCCCTCAATTATGTTAAAAGTTGTGTTTTTTTCCCTGTAATGTTAATATTGACATTTTTACCCTTAAAATAACGATTTCATTTATTTTTCTTCTCCAACAAATTATCGCTTATATGTATGTGATGGTTTTATTGGGACCGAGTTCATCATAAACCGGGTATGAAAATATAGAACGACTGTAGAAAGACACAATGTTCTTACTATCGGGGCGCGAGACCCAACAAAATATACAAAAGAACCCGTAACTGGCCTAAGGGACCAATGAACGAATATACAAAATAGAAAACATAAAAAATAAATGACCAGATAAAAAAGACAAAAGCTAAGAAAACCCAAATACTAAGGATTGAACTTGAGCCCACTGACTTGGAGAGGAAAAAACCTGACCACTGGACCAAAAAAGTCTTCATGTCTTGAGTGATGTCCTAAACAGACCATAACCCCCTATTTATACTATTACGGACCATATCGCCACCCTCCACGTTTAAGGAATCCTGTACCCTCCAACAACAACCAACCACGCGTCCCTCCACCTCATGCCACTACTATGCACCGGGCAACCCCAACCCCGTCATGCAAACCCTACGCAACCCCCACCAGCGTTCTGCCTCACTGGCACATCCCCGTCATGCACAGTCACCCACGCGTGCACCTTACCATCGACTCAGTTGGACAAGCCGCCTCACTCGGTCCAGCTGCCTCACCCGGTCTAGCCGCCAACTGCCTCACTCCTTGTCTAGCCGCCAACCGCCTACCCACTTCAACCCAAATACCCCTCCTCAACTGCCATACGCCTTACCCCTAACCCACATACCATATACTACTAGGTTGGCCAAACCCAACCTCCAATATTCCATCATAAGTCTCCAACTTCTATTAATTATTGGCTAATTATTAAAAGAAGTAAAATCCCATCATCAATAATCCCTAGCCCATTAACCATCCCCAACCGGATTTGCTAGTAACCTATCCTAATTTGACTACTCTAACTAACTTCCCAAATCTCCTCCCCCATTCTCATATCTTTCCCCAGATCCATCTCAACCATTCCTGCTAACACCCATGAAGATTGACCAGGCCACTCAGATTGCTCAGACTCTTACTTTTGATCCCCCTCTCTTGACCTTCATCCCACCATACACTCTCTCCACATCACACCCACTGCCGCTACTACCACCATTAGGGATGGCAATTCAACCCGCCCCCGACAGGGAAAACCGATCCCCGCCCCGACGGGGGCGGGTTCGGGGAATTATTTCGGGGAACGGGGGCGGGGATGGGGAGAAATTTCTAATCCCCGCGGGGAACGGGGACGGGGACGGGGAGGGTATTCCCCGCCCCGACCCCGACCCCGATCCCCGCTCCTCGCCCCGTCCCCGATTCCCCGTACATTATTATATTATATTATATTATATATTATTTATATACAAAGTATATAAGAAATTAAAGTTAAAATCCTAGAAGTTCATTTGTTTTGTTATGTACTTATATTTGAACTTTGAAGGAGTTTGAAACAATTTAAAGTGTTTGGGCATTTTATGATTATGTATTTTTGTTTGAAAGTTTGAGACTTTGGATATTTATAGTAATTTTAGAGTTGTGATATTTTAATTTTATTGATTTATGTATGTTGAATTTGGACTTTGTTTAAGGATTCAATGCTTAGTTTTTTTTTATAATATTAGTTTTTTTTCTTAATTTACATAATTTAAAAAAATCCCCGCGGGGATTCCCCGTCCCCGAAAATCCCCGGCGGGGACGGGGAATGGGGAGGGATTTCGGGGACGGGGACCCCATTCCCCGCCCCCGCCCCGGCCCGTTGACATCCCTAGCTACCATGCAGCCGCCACCTTCTATGAACCCCATCGACACCACTTCCAT
>CM008342.1:23418311-23438719 GCA_002525835.2 Ipomoea batatas | reverse complement strand
TGATTTAATCGGATAATCTGGGAACTAGGCATTTAATTCAATAATTTTCGCAATAAATTTAGCCAAAGCTTTGTTCCTTGTTGATAATAGACTGACATGAGTCCAACGAGTAGAAGCATCAATAAGGACCATAAAATATCTAAATGGTCCAGAAGGTGGATTAATAGGTCTACAAATATCGCCCTACAATCTTTGCAGAAAAGCAGGCGATTCATGTCCAATAATACACGTTATGACACGTACACCATTAATTGTAACCCTGTTGGTTTCAAATGGGTGTTTGTACGAAAGATAAATTGAGAATGATAAGGTGGTATAATATAAAGCGAGTTTTGTAGCCCATGGGTTCACGCAGAGACCCTTGATTGATTTTGATCTCCCACGTAGGATGACATTAAGTTCCGCTACATTATATCATTGGCAGACTAATAAAATTAGATATGAAATTGATATAGGTCATGACCGCATAATTATGGGTCATTAGACTGAGTAATTTTCTTCCTGAAGAAGAAATTGAATATATTATGTGATTCTTTAAAGGATTGCGAATGGAGTTATTACCCTCATTTAGAAGGGATAATATGTACCATAAGTGTTCTTTAAAGGGTTGCTAATGTGCGTAGAATTGCTAAATTTGATAATGTTATCTCATGCCTAAAGAAGGAGTTTTTGAACGAAAGACTTGGGAAACCCCAAGTATTATCTCGACTTGATGATCGAGCTTCTTCTTGAAGAAGTTCTATACACCAGTTAGCCTACTTGAAAAATGCCTTGAATATTTTATATGAATAAGTATCATGTAAAGGTTATATCTCTTGAAGTAGATAAAGAACCGTTTAGACTCATGATACTTATAACACTAACGGTTGTATCTCTTAAAGTAGATAAAGAACCATTTAAGCTCAAAGAGCATAATAAGAATATCGTGGAACCAAAAGTACATTAATTCATTATCGTTGGGGCACCATATAGGGACCAGAAGTTCCATAATCGCATCAGGCCTGATATTTTATACGCAATGAAATTTCTAGCAACATTTAGTGCTCCTCCTATAATAAAATATTGGAATAGTGTTTAACATATCCTCCAGTATTTTTAAGTTACAAAATATTTTGGCATTTATGTGAGAAACCAATGTATGGTTTTAATGGGCTACTTGGGTACTTGCTATTATTATTTGATCCCAACGATGCCAAGTCCCCAAAACTGGTTATACTAGATTTTACCCTATTATCTTATAAGAAGACAAAAAATATAGTGTTGCATCAATAAAATTTTATTAGACATTATCTCAGTATTATACCCACGTGAGCTCTAGAAGAGTCGCGGGATTATTCATCCCATTGATAGTTGGACATATTTGTTCACAAAATCCCTTTCTATATTTTGTGGATATATTTCATATAAGTGATTTGAACAATATTATCTTCAGGGGGAGTATCATTTACTTGAATCATGAATATTAAGCCCTGAAGTTTACATTGGGGTTATGGTTGCACTTTTTTCCCTTAACTAAGTTTTTTCCATTGGATTTTCTTAGCGTAAGGTTTTTAATGAGGCAACCGGTGCAACACATAATTTAACATATATCATGTACTCTTTTCCTCATTAGGTTTTTCCCACTGAGTTTTTCAAATGAGGTTTTTAACGAGACATGAGTATGGTATAGTAATCTTGAAGATGATAAACTGAAAGTTTATGACTGGTTATTCTAAAGATTAGACCCTGAAGGTCATGAATGATTTTTGGTTGTACTCTTTTTTCTTAGCTAAGTTTTTCCCACTAGGTTTTCTTAGCCTAAGGTTTTTAATGAGGCAACCCTATATAATAGATATTTTGAAATACATCATATACTCTTTCTCCTTAACTAGATTTTTTCCCACAGGATTTTCCTAGCAAGGTTTTTAATGAGGCATGAAATATGGGACCTTGTCACTTTTTTATGATCAGTATGATCAATATATATTTGGCAGAATATTTGCTAATGTCGCAAATATATTTCCTTCTGAAGTCCCAGTTCAGTTATCTCTCTTAACTTCTAGTTCAGTATAACTAGTACGTGGATTTAACTAATGAAGATTTTTCCATTTCATGGAACTTCTCAGCATTTCATTAAATTTTGGACTTATCCCCCCTAATGCCGTGAACCGATCTTCATTAAGTGTGCAATCAGCGTAGAGGTGTGCAATTTACCGAAATTTTTCGGTTAACCGACCGAACCGAAAATTTTCGATTAACCATTAACCGAACCGAAAAACTCGGTTCGGTTAATGGTTAAAGGAATCTTGAAACTTCGGTTAACCGAATTAACCGAACGGTTAACCGAATTTATATATATATATATATAGATAGATAATTAAATATAAATACTAAATACTAATTAGATTGAAGATTTGAAGTTATGGATGTTTGAATATTTGAAATTATGGATGATTTGTATTTTATTTTAATTGAATTTATTATTTTAGGTGTTATTTTTAGAATTTTATATTTTAAGTTCAAAAAGTTCGGTTAATCGGTTAACCGACCGATTAACCGAAAAAAAATTTCGGTTCTGTTAATTCGGTAACACATACTTCGGTTCGGTTAACGGTTAAAGGTTTTAAATTTTCGGTTAATTCGGTTCGGTTAACCGAATGCACACCCCTAAATCAGCGTATCTATTGATCCCTTATAATAGGCTCTAGGTATTTAGACAATCAGGCTGAGTTCTATGATCGTCATATAAATAACTATGTCAGCGTACCTTGTCACACTATGTCAGTGTGCAATCAGCGTACCTTGTCACTCTTTTATGATCAGTATGATCAATATATATTTGACATATTATTTGCTAATGTTGCAAATATATTTCCTTTTGAACTTCCAGTTCAATTATCTCTTTGAACTTCTGGTTCAGTATAACTAGTACATGGATTTAACTAATGAAGATTTTTCCATTTCATGGAACTTTTCCAGTTCAGCTCCCTTCTCTCCATACTCTTGTTCTGATCTAATCCTTCTCTGATGGTTGCTTGCAATTCTCTTAATTTCCTTCTACTTTTGTGCATTTTCATTTCTATTTACAACACGTTATCAACACTAGTGTTCTACCAAACCCACAACAATCACTTTTACCATTTTTTCCAGTAAACACCATTTTTTTCAGTGTGAATGGAGAAGAAGATGAAACTGGTGCAATGATTATATTTTCTTCCTTTTAATTTGTTTTTTTATTATTATTATAATGAAGATGGGTGTACATGTATAACTAATACACGATGCTCTAGGAAACCAAAGGGGAGATCTTGGTATTTATAGGGCCAGGAGAGATAAAGAAATATTATATGTACAGGGATTGATAACATGTTTTGCTTAGCTCTGCTGGCTTGGTCAAAAGCCTAAATGCTACTGCCTCACCCCTAAGGTCATGGGGTCGATTCCCTAGCCTATAACTTTTATCTCCATCCTGACTAGCTCCCATCTATCATCAATAAGTGAATGGTCCAAGGTTCGAACCATAACTTGGACATCCACCACATTTTCTTTTGCTTCATAACACTCCCCCTTGGATGTCCAGAGGATAAATACTATATCACATAACTTGGGTCATTAGACTGAGTAAATTTATTCCTGAAGAAGGAATTGAATATATTATGTTATTTTTTAAAGGATTGCGAATGGAGTTATTATCCTCATTAAGATGGGATAATATATACCATAAGTGTTCTTTAAAGGGTTGCCAATGCACGCAGAATTGCTACATTTGATAATGTTAGCTCATGCCTAAAGACAGAATTTTTTGTAACGAAAGACTTGGGAAACCCCAAGTATTATCTCGACCTGAAGATCGAGCTTCTTCTCGAAGAAGTTTTATACCCCAGTTAGTCTACTTGAAAAATGCCTTGAATATTTTATATGGATAAGTATCATTTAACGGTTATATCTCTTAAAATAGATAAAGAACCATTTAGACTCATGATACTTATCACACTAAAGGTTGTATTTCTTGAAGATGATAAAGAACCGTTTAAGCTCAAAGAGTATAATAAGGATATCGTGGAACCAAAAGTCCATTAATTCATTATCGTTGGAGCACTATATAGGGACCAGAAGTTCCATAATCGCATCAAGCCTGATATTTTATATGCGATGAAATTTCTAGCAATATTTAGTGCTCCTCCTACGATGAAATATTGGAATGGTGTTTAGCATATCCTCTAGTATCTTTGAGTTATAAAAGATTTTGGCATTTATGTGAAACCAATGTATGGTTTTAATGGGCTACTTAGGTACTGATTGTTATTATTTGATCCCAACGATGCCATGTCCCCAAAAATAGTTATACTAGATTTTATCCCCAAGGAGACAATAAAGATAGTGTTGCATCACTAATCAATGGGTATATTATGAAAACTTGTACTAGACATTATGATGTCACTATGTCAGTATTATACTCACGTGAGCTTTAGAAGAGTCACGGGATTATTCACCCCATTAATAGTTAGACATATTTGTTCACAAAATCCCTTTCCATATTTTGGAGATATATTTCATAAGGGATTTGAAGAATGTTATCTTCAGGGGGAGTATCATTTACTTGAATCATGAAGATTAAGCCCTGAAGTTTATGTTAGGGTTATGGTTGCACTCTTTTTCCCTTAGCTAAGTTTTTTTTCCAACTAGGTTTTCTTAGTTTAAGATTTTTAATGAGGCAACTGGTGCAACACATTATTTAACATATATCATGTACTCTTTTCCTCATTAGGTTTTTAACGAGGCATGAGTATGGTATAGTAATGTCAAAAGAGAGACATTACAGATCCTGAAGATTATACACTGAAAAAGTTTATGACTAGTTATCCTAAATATTAGACCCTGAAGGTCATGAATGATTTATGGTTGTACTCTTTTTTTTCCTAGCTAAGTTTTTCCCACTGGGTTTTGTTAGCATAAGGTTTTTTTTATAATGAGACAACCCCAGGCAACCCCGTATAACATATGTTTACGAAATACATCATGTGCTCTTTTTTTCTTGACTAGGTTTTTCCCCATAGGGTTTTCCTAGCATGGTTTTTAGTGAGGCATGAATGTGATATAGTGTTCATCCTTTGGACATCCAAGGGGGAGTGTTATGAAGCGAAAGGAATATTGTGGATGTCCAAGCAATGGTTTGAACCTTGAACCTTATTGCTTAAAGCTCAAGATATAATCCACTTTGCTACTGTTGCCATTAATGATTAATGGGAGAACATTTAGTACCTAATAAGAATTGATAAATAAGAGATGAACTCAGAAATTGAAATGGAATGAAAACACAAAATTTAGAAGGAAGGAAGAAGCACACTGCATCGATGTTTTCTTGATGATCTTTACAAATAGAGGGGAGGTATTTATAGTGCCCGGAAGGGGATGAATAAATATTATGTATACAGTAAATGTTCACATGCGTCGCTTAGCTTTGCTGGCTTTGTTACTTTTGTCTTCATCTGGGACTAGCTTCATCTAGCTTTTCAAGAAACATTTAGGTATTAAATGTTCTATTATAAGTCATCAATGGCAGCAGTAGCAAAGTGTATTGAGTCTTGAGCTTTAAGCAAGGGGTCTAAGGTTCAAATCATAGCTTAAACATCCACCATTTTCTTTAGGTAAGGGAAAAAGAGTACTCATTAAAAACCTTACCAAAGAAAAACCCGGTGGGAATAAAAACTTTGGGTAAGGAAAAAAGAGTACAATATATGCTCCTCCTTGTTTCTAAAGATTTTTGAGATGATGCCATATTGATTAATAACGTTTTCCATTGGCCATCATCTTATCATACTCATGCCTCATTAAAAACCTCGCTAAAAAACCCTGTTGGAAAAAACCTAGCCGAAGGAAAAAGAATGATTTTATTACCGAAATGGTCGCTCGACTATTGCGAAATTACCAATTTAGTCCTCGATAATTTTTCTTGCCCAATTAAGTCTCTCGACTTTGAAAATTTTAACCAATTTGGTACTCCATTTATTTTACCGTTAAACATTCGTTAAAATCGGGACCAAATTGATAATTTTGATATAGTCAAGGGACCAAATTGGTAATTTTCCTAAGGGACCATTTCAGTGAAAATTTAATTACTAATTTGGTCCCTTGACTATAGCAAAATTACCAATTTGGTCCCGATTTAACGGATGTTTAACGGCAAAATAAACGGAGGACCAAATTGGTTAAAATTTTCAAAGTCGGGGAACTTAATTGGGCATGAAAAATTGTCGAGGACCAAATTGGTAATTTCACAATAGTCGATGGACCATTTTGGTAATAAACTCTACTATACATGATATGTCTAATTATCTATTACACTGGTTGCCTCATTAAAAACCTTACGCTAAGAAAACCCAGTGGGAAAAAACTTAGCTAAGGGAAAAAGAGTACAACCATAACCCCAACATAAACTCCAGGGCATAGTATTCATGATTCATTATGCTCCCCTTGAAGATAACATTCTTCAAATCTCTTTAACTTCCAAAATGTAGAGGGATTTTGTGAACAATCATGTTCAACTATCAATGGGGTAAATATATTTCATAATAATTGCGTGACACTTTTTAGAGCTCACGTGGGTATAATATCGACATCATCATGTCTAGTCAACCAGTTTTTGGGACTTGGCATCACGGGAATATAATAATAATAGCCAGTACCCGAGTAGCCCATTACATATTAGCTTGTCTAAGTAGCCAACCAAAATCATTTATGGGCTAACTGGTGTATAAATTATTTTTTCAAGGAAATACTCGATCTTACAAGTCGAGATAATATTTAGCTTTCACATACAAGCTTTTTATTTCAAAATCCCCGTCTTTATACATGAGATAACATCATTAAGCACTTTATATATTTCATTGATATTTATACCATCAATATTTACTGAGATGTTCATTAGTAACTCTTTAAAGAGTACATAATGACACATAATATAAGCATATTTCTTCTTCAGGAAGAAAATTACTCAGTCTGTCATCAACTGATTCAGGTCATATTTAGACCTTCATATTAAGATTTTCGCTTTCTCTTATTTTGAGAACTTTCAAATCCATCACAGATTATACTGTCCAATGACCCATCTTTATGCGGACATGACATATTCTCCAATGACCCATCATTATGCAATCATGACATATTGTCCAATGACCCATCTTCATGCGGTCATGACTTTAATCAACTGCATATTATTCACTGCCAATGATATAATTAGCGAAACTTATTGCCATCCATTTTTGACGAGAATATGGGAGTATATCAATTATGGGTATCTGTGTAAACCCATGACCTCCAAGCCTTGCCTTTATCACATCATTATTCTCTTTCGTACCAACACTTATTCAATGGTGTGTACATAATTTAGAGAATAACGAGCTGAGCTTTTTGCCTTCCTTTATTGCTCCTTTTATTTATCAAATGATTAGGACAATTCTTGTGCCTAACTCTGGTTCCAGATAGAGCAATTTATACAGGCAATTGAGTTGTCGACAACATTTTCATAATTTTCTCCCATATCCATGATAATTCATGACAATTTCAAAATCACCTAGATGATAAACATTTCCCATCAATATTCAAATCTGGTCATTTCGCATCCCAGTATTAATTATTTGGTGCACCGCTAAGTATTTCGTCCTGATAGCGTTAATGTAAACGGGGTCTACGATTACGCTACGGATACGTGTTACGGGTGGTCAAGAATGTTGCTCGGTTGGTCAGTCGGTCAGTCTACCGGTAGACAACTGAGTGGTTCGGAACTATATGGCTCTACGGGTGACGAACAGTAATAAAGAGTGAGCAAGAGAGATAATGATCAAATCGCAACTGTATTAGTGTAGTATTGATGAGTTCCAAATCTTACAAGTGAGAGGAGTGATCCCCCCATTTATACTAAGCGGGTCACGTGAGTATTCAACGGATGACATGCGGATGGTCTGACGTGTTATGTCGGCATTAGCCACATCGAACAGTCGTTCTACAGGATCTCCGTGACGCTTAGGTGCTCGAGGTGGAAGGTCAATTACTCACAAAATGCCATCATTTGTCGCCTCGAGCCTGGCAAACAATTAGAATCTTCGGGGAGCACAAGTGATTCCCGTAGGTCGGAATCTCCTAACTCCCTAGTAGGTTGCCCGTGTGGTGGCAATAAATCGCCCGTAGGGCGGTAGTAAGTCAACCGTAGAGTGGTATTAGGTCGTCCGTAGGGTGGTAATATGCCGACCAAGTGGTTGCTGACGAAGCGTAGAGTAGTCGATGCGGATCGACCAAGTGGTTGTTGGCACGTAGAGTGGTCGATGCAGACCGACCGAGTGGTTATCGACGGGGTGTAGAGTGGTCGATGCGGATCGACCGAGTGGTTGTTGATGCTGGTCAATGAGGACCGACCAAGTGGTTGTTAACGGAGTGTAGAGTGGTCGATGCGGACCGACCGAGTGGTTGTTAACGCGTCGATCGGATGGTTGTCAAGTGGGGTGGTGAAATGCTCGGACCGCCTAGTCCAATTGTGTATTTACCCATCACGAGTCCCCCACTTCTTGAATCCGCGAGAGTCGTCGGGTTTAATTGTTTTCTCGCCATTTTCTCCGGTTGGCTACATCATGGACAATCTTCTCTCATGTCGGTCTACAATTTCCTTCTCCATGCAACACGCCATTATTTTTGGGTTCCCATATGCTAGAGTAATCCCATACTTCCTCAAGCCCATTACTTCTCCCAAGGCCCATCATTTTTCAAGGCCCATTCTTTTCTTTATAAATACCCCTTCTCCCTTCTCATTTTTCCTTAACCATTTTGCCATTCTTCAAACACTCTCCCTTCTCAACAAGGTAACTCTCTTCTTCCTTTCTCTATCTTTTTTGCATTCTTTTTTTTTTTTGCATTGTCTCATTTTTTTTCAATTCTAGCCACCTTGCACATCTCCAAGCACATCAACCAACCACTTGAACTATTAAAACCAAGTTTTTTTTTACGCTCAATCTGGGCAGATTAAGGCCAACTGGCCTGGCCAGTTGGCCAACGGTCGGTCGGCAGGGCCAGCCGAAGGCCAGTCAGCAGTTTTTTTTTAACGCTTGGTTCCCAAAAATAAAATACATACTACTTGTTGATGTTGATGGTGCACTGTTGTTGATTTGTTCGCATCCTTACTTGTGTATCATGTCGCAAGATGATAGCCAAAACTTTTTTGCCCATGATTATGATGATTTGAATGAGGATGAATTTTGTGTTCGGGGGTGGGTCACCGAACCGCTCTTACGATGCTCAACAAGTGAGGGCTCGTCCTGTCGCCCTCATACAATATGCCCCTACACAAATTCAATTGAAAAAAAAGAAATATCCAAACGAACGACTCCACTTTGGGCAAGGTTAAAGAAACCCCGATGAGCAAAAGTATCATGCCAAGTGGTGATTATGTCGAGTTGGACTCCAAAGGAGCTTTTGGCACTCTGGTTGAAATATCTTCCAAAGAGGAGGAGCAACTTGCAGATTTAATTGGAGAAGAGATCCGTTACGAGGTTGACCGACGCCTAACTAACATCGTTTCTTGTCATCACAAGAAATGAATAGGTATCCATCTGGATTCGCTGAAAGCTGGTATGCACATCCCCCTTGATCCTTTCCTTGTTAATTTTGTGAATTATTACGGCATAGTTCTAAGCTAATTGGCGCCAAATGGGCATCGTATACTTGCGTGTTTTCCTCAAATTTGTGCACATCATCAAGTTCCTTGCACGGTCGACCTGTTCAACTTCCTTCATCTTGTGAACATTATGGGGAAGACTTGTCACCCCAGTTTCGTGATCATTCAATGTCGCGGGTTGTTTGAAAAAGTTTTCGGTCTGCCTAATAACAACCGTAACTGGAGGGGGAAGTTTCTTCGAGTGTTTTTTAAAAACGGGGTGCCTTTTAAAAATGAGTGGTTTCGTCGAATGCGCAAGTGTGTGCCATCGCCTGAGACTCTAGAGATCAAGAATGTAGTCGAGAAGATTTGAACAAAGTGCTATTGTTGGGATAATTATCACTCTCCAAAGGCATTGGCTGCAACTCATCTACCTCCTCCGGTGTCTGGGATTCAACGTCAGGTTGTCCCAGATTGTGAGTTGGACGCGTGAGATTATGCAATCTGCTTAGCTATTGCCTTTGATTTCTCACTTGTTTCGCTACTTATTTTGCAGGTCATCTAGCAATGGACCTTGATCCCGACCTTGAGGAATTTGTAGGTGCTGGGGGAAGTCGTCATTCGATATTGATCAGTGTAAATCATTGAAAATCACTCTGAAAAGGAAGTCTACACCATCTGACCACCACGAGACCAACCAGTTACCCATTGGACCCCCTTCGTCTGGTTCTTCTATCGCTCTAGTTCCTTCTAAGTCATTGGGCAAGCGTCCTCTAGGTGAGGTTGAGGTTGAAACTGAGGTTCCTGGTAATACACTCGCAACCGATCATAAGAGGGCTCGACTCGTAGAAGAGGGACCCCCACACGTACGTGCACTTGTTCGTGGGACTACTGATCTATCAAAAATGTTCAACCTACTGTCCGAGCTAGGTCCCCCACCTGCGAGTGTCGTTAGTGATACCAATGAAGAGGTCGCCACAAAGCTGGCCCAATACTTATCCTACGTACGTATTTCTCCTCTGATTGTCAATCGTTCTGCCTCCCTACATCCTCTTTTTTTTATTTGTGCGTGATCGTGTGACAAGTTGCAAACACAAGCACCGAGCTATTCATGCGGTGTCAATTATTTACCATGAAGTAGGAAGAAGAGTCACACGCATTTAAAGCCCACCCGCACGCGTGCGGGTGACTCTTCTTCCCGCCTCATGACATATAATTGACACCGCATGAAAAACTCAGTGCTTGTGTTTGCAACCTGTCACACGATCACGCACAAATAAAGAAAAAAAAAAAAAGAGAGAGGATGTAGAGAGGCAGAACGATTGACAATCAGACGAGAAATACGTACGTAGGATAAGTATTGGGCCAGCTTTGTGGCGACCTCTTCATTGGTATCACTAACGACACTCGCAGGTGGGGGACCTAGCTCGGACAGTAGGTTGAACATTTTTGATAGATCAGTAGTCCCACGAACAAGTGCACGTACGTGTGGGGGTCCCTCTTCTACGAGTCGAGCCCTCTTATGATCGATTGTGAGTGTATTACCAGGAACCTCAGTTTCAACCTCAACCTCACCTAGAGGACGCTTGCCCAATGACTTAGAAGGAACTGGAGCGATAGAAGAACCAGACGGAGGGGGTCCAATGGGTAACTGGTCGGTCTCGTGGTGGTCAGATGGTGTAGACTTCCTTTTCAGAGTGATTTTCGATGATTTACACTGATCAATATCGAATGACGATTTCCCCCCAGCACCTACAAATTCCTCAAGGTCAGGAACAAGGTCCATTGCTAAATGACCTTCAAAATAAGTAGCGAAACAAGTGAGAAATCAAAGGCAATAGCAAAGCAGATTGCATAATGTCACGCGTCCAACTCACCATCTAGGACAACCTGACGTTGAATCCATACACCAGAGGAGGTAGATGAGCTGCACCCAATGCCTTTGGAGAGTGATAATTATTCCAAGAATAGCACTCTGTTGAAATCTTCTCGACTGCATCCTTGATCTCTAGAGTCTCAGGCAGTGGCACGCACTTGCGCATTCGACGAGACCACTCATTTTTGAAAGGCACCCCTTCTTTCAAAAACACTCGAAGAAACTTCCCCCTCCACTTACAATTGTTATCAAGCAGACCGAAAACTTTTCCAAACAACCCGCGACATTGAATGATCACGAAGTTAGGGTGACAATTCTTCCCCATAGTCTTCACAAGATGAAGGAAGTTGAACAGTTCGACCGTGCAAGGAACTTGATGATGCGCACAAATTTGAAGAAAACAAGCAAGTATACGATGACCATTTGGCGCCAATTGGCTTGGAACTATGCCGTAATAATTCACAAAATCAACAAGGAAATGATCAAGGGGGATGCGCATACCAGCTTTCAGCGAATCCAGATGGACACCTATCTATTTCTTGTGATGACAAGAAACGATGTTAGTTAGGCGTCGGTCAACCTCGTAACGGATCCCTTCTCCAATTAAATCTGCAAGTTGCTCCTCCTCTTTGGAAGATATTTCAACCGGAGTGCCAAAAGCTCCTTTGGAGTCCAACTTGACATAATCACCACTTGGCATGATACTTTTGCTCATCGGGGTTTCTTTCACCTTGCCCAAAGTGGAGTCGTTCGTTTGGATTTTTCTTTTCTTCAATAGAATTTGTGAAGGGGCAGATTGTATGGGGGCGACAGGACGAGCCCTCACTTTTTGAGCATCGTCAGAACGGTTCGATGACCCACCCCCGAACAGACAAAATTCATCCTCATTCAAATCATCATAATCATGGGCAAAAAAGTTTTGGCTATCATCTTACGACATGCTACATAGGTAAAGATGTGAACAAATCAACAACAGTGGACCATCAACATCAACAAGTAGTATGTATTTTATCTTTGGGAACCAAGCGTTAAAAATAAAATTAAAAAAAAAAAACAAAAAACAAAAACAAAAAAAAAAACAATTGCCGACTGGCCACCGGCTGGCCCTGCCGACCGACCGACGACGGCAGTTGGCCAGTCGGTCGGTCGACTGGTCAATTCGGCCAGTCGACCAGGTCAACTGGTCACCTTGGCCAGTTGGCCTTAATTTGCCCAGATTGGGCGTAAAAAATAAATGAATAAATAAACTTACTTGGTTAGAGTAGTTCAAGTGATTGGTTGATGTGCTTGGAGATGTGCAAGGTGGCTAGAATTGAAAAAAAAAAAATGAGACAACACAAAAAAAAACCAAAAAAAAATAGAGGAAGAAAAGAGTTACCCTGTTGAGAAGGGAGAGTGTTTGAAGAGTGGCAAAATGGTTAAGGAAAAATGAGAAGGGAGAAGAGGTATTCATAGAGAAAAGAATGGGACTTGAAAACTGATGGGCATTGGGAGAAGTAATGTGCTTGAGGAAATATGGGATTGCTCTAGCATATGGTAACCCAAAAATAATGGCGTGTTGCATGGTTTAGGAAATTGTAGACTAACATGAGAGAAGATTGTCCATGATGTAGCCAACCGGAGAAAATGGCGAGAAAACAATTTCAATTCTCGAACCCGACGACTCTCTATCGGATTCAAGAAGTGGGAGACTCGTGATGGGAAAATACGCAATTGGACTAGGCGGACCGTGCACTTCGCCACCCCACTTGACAACCATTCGATCGACCCGTCAACAACCACTCGGTCAGTCCGCATCGACCACTCTACACTCCGTCAACAATCATTCGATCGGTCCGCATCGACCAGCGTCAACAACCACTCGGTCGATCCGCATCGACCACTCTACACCCCGTCGATAACCACTCGGTCGGTCCGCATCGACCACTCTACGCTTCGTCAGCAACCACTTGGTCGGCATATTACCACCCTTCTACGGCTTACTACCACCCTACCGGCTACCACCCTACGGTTGACTTACTGCCGCCCTACGGGCAACCTACTAGAGAGCTTGAATCATTTGAGCTCCCCAAAGATTCAAATTGTTTGCAAGGCTCGAGTTGACAAATGATGGCATTTTGTGAGTAATTGACCTGCCACCTCGAGCATCTAAGCGTCACGGAGATCCTGTAGAACGACTGTTCGATGTGGCCAATGCCGACATAACACGTCAGACCATCCGCATGTCATCCGTTGAATACTCACGTGACCTGCTTAGTATAAATAGGGGGATCACTCCCCTGACTTGTAAGATTTGGAAAATCATCAATACTACACTAATACACTTGCGATTTGATCAATATCTCTCTTGCTCACTCTTTATTACTGTTTGTCACCCGTTGATCCATATAGTTCCGAACCACTCAGTTGTCGATTGGTAGACTGACCGACTGACCAACCGAGCGACATTCTTCACCACCCGTAACACACGTATCCATAGTGTAATCGTAGACCCCGTTTACATTAACGCTATCACGTCCTTTGACGAATGTCTTTTTTTTAGACATCATTGATAGAAATATCAATAAATATATATTTGGCAAGAATTAATAATCTACTGAACATTCAGTTCAGTTAATCACATATGTAGATTTTTTAAGATCTTTTTATTTCATGAAATTTTCTCGGCATTCAAATTTTTAAAATAATTTGGGCATATATCTCCCCCTAGTGCCGTGAAATGATCTTCATGCAGTCCACGTATCAAATGATATTATATCATGGGCTCTAGGTTTTTATACAACATACAATACATGGATATTTATAATCAACATGTATACCTAGCTTTATTTAATAGCCCGCGTAGATACGCAATGATGTGATAATAAAATAGACTACATATTAATAAAACACAGATTTGGGAAATGTTCAATTTTCACCACGACAGCGCTCTGACTGGTTAAAGTGGAAAGAAGCAATTGAGGCAGAGCTCAACTCGCTTAATAAAAAGAAAGTTTTCAGTCCCACCGTACTTACCCCGAAAGGTATGATCCCAGTAGGATCTAATTGGGTGTTCGTACGAAAGAAGAATGAAAACAATGAGGTAGTGAAATATAAAGCGAGATTGGGTTGCTTAGGGTTTTACGCAGAGACCCGGAATTGATTTTGAGCAAACATATTCTCCTGCTATTGATGGCATTTATTTCCGCTATTTAATATCACTGGCAGTAAAAATAAAATTAGATATGCAGTTGATGGATGTAGTGACAGCTTATCTTTATGGGTCACTAGATGCCGATATATACATGAAAATACCCGAAGGTATTGAAAATCCTTTTTTGAGGGATTTTAAGGGCAACCTTACAAAGCATATTGCGCCTAAATTCTTTTACCCACATGAACTCCAAAAGAGCGATGAAATTCTTGTTGAAAAGATTCACTCTAGTGACAATCAACCATATTTGTTCACTAAATCCCTACCTACGCCAATTTTTGAAAAATATGTTAACAAGATAGGGATGCGAAGACTTGGAAGATTGTTATCTTTAGGGGGAGCGATAACTTCTAAATATACTCGATTAAGTTATCCAAGAAACCTTGAAAAATCCTAAATATTAAGTCCAGGAGGCTTTATGGTTGTACTCTTTTACCCTTTAGCTAAGTTTTTTTCCACTAATAGCAAGGTTTTTAATGAGGCATGAGTATCAGAAACAAGGGGAGCACAAATTGTACTTAATCTTCAATGATGTCTTTATTAGGGATAGCACATATTGTATTCTTTTTCCCTTACCCAAAGTTTTTTTTTCCCACAGATGTCCAAGCTATAATTTGAACCTTGGACCTCTTGCTTAAAGCTCAAGACTCAATCCACTTTGCTACTGCAACCATTGATGATTGATGAGAGAACATTTAATACATAAATGTTTCCTGGAAAGCTAGATAAAGCTAGTCCCAGATGAAGACAAAAGCTATGGGCTAAGGGGAATCGATCCCGTGACCAGAGCGCGTTTGACAAAGCCAACAAAGCTAAGCGACGCATGTGAACATTTACTTGAACATTTACTGTGTAAATAATATTTATTTGTCCGTCACTATAAATACCTCCCCTCTATTTGTAAAGATAATCAAGAAAACATCAATGCAGTGTGCTTCTTCCTTCCTTCTAAATTCTGTATTTTCATTCCATTTCAATTTTTGAGTTCATCTCTTATTTATATTATCATAAATATTATTCATAACGTGTTGTAAATAATATTAATAATAACTATGATAATATGAACAAATGAAAATGAAGAACACAGAAAATTGGAATGGAGGAAGAAGCACACTGCATTGATGTTTCTTGGGTGATTATTACAATGAGGGAAGGGTGGTATTTATAGTGCCAGATGAATAAATAAATATATTAAGTTTACAGGGATAGTTCACATTGCTTAGTTCTGCTTACTTTGTCAACGCCTAAATGCTCACTGCCACCCTAAGGCATGGGATCAATTCCCCCAGCCCATAACTTTTGTCTTTATCTTGAACTAACTTCATCTAGCTTTCCAGGAAACATTTAGGTACTAAAGGGAAAATGGCACTTTTGGCCCCTCAATTGTTTTGCTTTTGGAAATTTAGCCCCTCACAATTGATTTGAATAAATTTGGTCCTTTAATTGTACATAATGTGTTACATTTAGTCCCTATTATTATATAATTAGAAATTTTGTTAATAATTGTACATTAAGTGTACATAATGTGTTACATTTAGTCCATATGCATTTTGAATGTTTTTTTATTTAAATCTCTACATTAAATCCTCATGAAAAAAATGATAAATATAACCTCATGAAAAAAAAATAGTAACAAAAATTCTAATTATATAATACTAGGGACTAAATGTGACACATTATGTATAAGTAAAGGACCAAATTTGTTCAAATCAATTGTGAGGGGCTAAATTTCCAAAAGTAAAACAATTGAGGGGCCAAAAGTGCCATATCCTCAGGTACTAAATGTTCTCCCATCAATCATTTGCAAAGTGGATTGTGTCTTGAGTTTTAAGCAATAAGGTTCAAGGTTCAAACCATTGCTTGGACATCCACAATATTCCGTTTGCACCAGTTGCCTCATTAAAAACCTTACACTAAGAAAATCCAGTGGGAAAAAAACTTAGCTAAAGGAAAAAGAGTGCAACCATAACCCCAACATAAACTTCAGGCTTAATATTCATTATTCAAGTAAATGATACTCTCCCTGAAGATAAAATTTCTTCAAATCCCTTATGAAATATATCTCCAAAATATGAAAAGGGATTTTGTGAACAAATATGTCCAACTATTAATGGGGTGAATAATCCCGTGACACTTCTAGAGCTCACGCGAATATAATACTGACATCATAATGTCCAATAAAAATTTTCATAATATACCCATTGATTAGTGATGCAACACTATCTTTATTGTCTGCTTATAAGACAATGGGGATAAAATCTAGTATAACCATTTTTGGGGACTTGGCATCGTTGAGATCAAATAATAATAGTCAGTACCCAAGTAGCCCATTAAAACCATACATTGGTTTCACATAAATGCCAAAATCTTTTGTAACTCAAAGATACTAGAGGATATGTTACACACCATTCCAATATTTCATTGTAGGAGGAGCACTAAATATTGCTAGAAATTTCACCACATATAAAATATCAAGCCTGATGCGATTATGGAACTTCTAGTCCTTATATGGTGCTCCAACGATAATGAATTAATGGACTTTTGGAGATATATTTCATATGAGTCATTCATGTAACAAGCTTGGAGGCTAAGGCAGATTAGTGATGGAATGAGATGAGGATCTATCTCATCGAATCTGTATAAGGTCTTAGCCGTTTCTATAGCCGCCACCACTGTCGAAGCCACCATCACCCTCTCCAAGAAGATATCGCGGCCAGATGTGATGTTGAGCTTAAGATGAGATGGGAAAAATATCATTACCGTACAAAGACTGTGCATAGAAAGAGATACAACTGGAGTATTTCAACCTTCTCCCAGCGAAGCTTTTCTGTTATGGTTGGTTTCCTTTTATGTTTCTCCGTGCTTCCTTCTCCGTTTCTTTGGTAATATCAATGGCAACTCTAAGTAGAAATTTTCCAGCGAGCCGCTCCTCCGACTCGTCATCAGCCGGTTATCTAGTAGTTTTGTCTTGTTGTGTCACTTGAGCCCTGTGTCAGCCCTTTACTGCAGGTAGGGGGTGAGCAAACGGTCGGTCATAACCGACCGAATAATCGACCGTAATTTTTTACTCTTGTAACAGATCGAAACCGACCAAGGATAGTTCTAAAACCGACCGTCGGTTATCGGTCGATTACCTAAAAACTGAATTCATATTCTGTTAGCAATACTTGAACACTAAATGTATATTGTTTACTCCCAATGTGCCAAATGCCAATGACCAAATTCAAAATATGAAATCCAAAGTAGTAAATTTATAGTACGATACACACTCTGCCAAGTCTAAATAAAACCCAAAATATGAGATCCAAAATAGCAAATGATACACATAAACTGCCAAGTTTAAACAAAACCCAAAATATGAAATCTAAAATAGTAAATGATACACAAACAAAACCAAAAATAAGTCTAAACAAATCAAAGTAATGAAATGAAAGGAAATTCTGCATTTCTGCCAAGCTTCATCCTTCAAAGCCTTCAAATAATCAAATCCTTCATACGAAATATAATAAAGAAATTTCCAGAACACAAGAATCACTGGCAGTAAAGAAATTTACTTATTTATCTACTTTTTTTTTTTAGTTCTACTGACTCAGTTACAATGTAATATCTGTTCAACTTATTTATCTACTTAATTAAATAGGTAACAACATATTAATTATTAAGCATTAACAATAAAATAATTTATTAATAGTGTAAAATTTTATCTATTTAATTAAACATTTAACAAAATTTAAAACAATAATGAAATATATTACCTAACTCACTGACTACCGATTAGTTGACTGGGTCGTCGGAGCATTCGGTGTCCGGTGACTCGATGAGGTCCGTGAGAGCGGTGAGGCAGAAGAGCGAAGGCCGCTGGAAGCTAGAGGGCCGACTGCTAAGGGCGTGACGCCTAAGCCGAGACGCAGAGTCGACGTTGCACTCTTGCAGAAAACGGGATTACGGGAGATTGGGAGAAGGTCCAAAACTCCAGAGATCAGAGTGCGCGAGGAATTTTGATTTACGTGATTTTAGGATTAGGTTAAAGAAATCATATATTCATATCTTAGATCATATTTGGGCTAAAAGTCAGGGCCTCTGACAGTACAAGTTATATATAATTTTCAAAAAAAAAATTATATATATATTATCGATCAGCGACCGATAACTGATACTCAAAAACCGAATAATAACCGAAATACCAAAAAACTGAAACCGACCGATAACCGATTTTTTCGGTCGGTTCAGTTATCGATTGTCGATTATTAGGCGGTTAACATTTTTTTTGCTCACCCCAAACTGCAGGTACTTTGTCGGCCATAAATAAATATGTAATCCCATATTTTGTCTACTTCCTTTTTTAAATTGTCCCCATAGCACTTTGCATCCCTGCCACCTCACAAACTACAGCACTCCCCACCCCTTGCCAATTAAAGCATACTTTGTGGAACTCTAGGTGTGTTTTCGTAGTAGCTCATCCCCACTTTGTCAAATGAAGTGTCCTCATAATATTTTATTATGGTGTTAGTTTCAGTCTACCCCTTGTTCTTAGTGACAAGCCTTTACCTCTTGCCGTCTGTGTCAAGCTTTTATTATTTGTCTTTTGTGACAAGCTTTTATTATTTGTCTTTTGTGACAAGCATTGTCCAGAACTAGGCATTTCAGAATCAAAATCAAATTGAGCATTAATACCGGTAGGCGCACTACCACTATAGTTCACACTAGGAGTAGGAGATGTCATTTTACTACTGCAAAAAGTTCAAATTTTAATTAAAATTTGCCCTCTAACTGATGACTCCATTGACTGCTAAATTTACAATATGCTTAATGCTCCTTAATCACCATTTTAAACATTTAAAGACACCCAAACCAAAAGCCAAAACTAAAGTATATGACAATGACAACACTCTGTCTCTGTATTCACAAATCACAAACAAATCTGACAATCTTATATTCATATAATCCATATTCAATTATTCTAAGATTTAAGACATTAACAATAAATCAATAATAATAGAAATTTAAAGAAATTACCAGAGGTCCAGATTCCAGAAGCAGAACACAGCCGGCTGGTCGCTGGTCGAAGTCGCGGAGGGGAGGGCTGGTCGCCGGTCGCGGAGGGGAGGGCTGGTCGGTGGTCGCTGAGCGGCTGAGGGCTCGTTGCCGGTCGTTGGTCGCAGTTGCTGAGCGGCTGCGGGCTGGTCGCCGTCGTCCGCGCAGCTGGTCGGAGTCGCCGTCGCTCGCTGTTCGCTGTTCGTTGTTCGCAAATCGCTGGGGAAATGGGAATTAGGGATTATGCCGTTATGCGCCTTCGCCCTTGGCCTTACTGGTTTAGGTCTTTAGGATTTAGGTATTTGTTATTTATATTATAGGTAAAATTGCATATTTAATCCCTGAGTTATATGGATAGTGTAGACTCAGTCCCTGAGTTATGGTCGTATCCGAGTTTAGTCTCTGAGTTATTCGCGAAGTGGCGAGTTTAATCCCTGGCCATTAAATTTGACAAAAAATTAAAAAATATTCAAAATTTGAGGGGTAAAATAGGAAATTCACATTTTATTATTCTTCTTATATCAAAAATACTTTTATAATATTATTTTTCATTTCTTAGCCTAATTATTTTTAAGATTCTTCAATTTTAAAAGTATTTTAATAACTTTCAAATGACTTGTTAGGAACCTGGCTCTCGTAAGAAATGCAAGATCATTGTATTTAGATGTATGAAACACACTATC
>CM008342.1:23328271-23341664 GCA_002525835.2 Ipomoea batatas | reverse complement strand
AGCATGAAAGATAAAAAATACTTCATTTTTGGTCCTACTGTTAATGGGGCATTACCAATTTTAGTCCACTTGATTAATTTTTGCCACATTGCGGCCAGTCTTATTTAGTCCTTGCCACTTTTAGTCCGCCGTTAAAATTTTTGTCAAATGGCCGTCCAAAACAGAAGTATTTTTTATCTTTCATGCTTTGGTCGTCTCCTTGACCCTTTGTAGTGGTTTTCCTTACATATTTTCATCCAATGAAGAGGTCCGGCGAAAACCATGTGAGCCACATTACAAAGCCATGGCTTTTGCCTGACCTCTTCATTGGATGAAAATGTGCAAGAAAAATCACTGGAAAGGGTAAAGGAGATTATCAAAGCATGAAAAGACCAAAATACCCCTGTTTCGGACGGTTATTTGACAAAAATTTTAACGGTGGACTAAAAGTGGCAAGGCCTAAATAAGACTGGCCGCAATGTGGCAAAAATTAATGAAGTGGACTAAAATTGGCAATGCCCCAATAATAGTAGGACCAAAAATGAAAATGACTCTTTTTTTAATATACCACTTTAGGTACATTTATTTGGTTGTGCACTTTAAGTTAGATTTTCATTAATCTACTTTACTTGGAGCTATTTTGATAAAGTGTTACAAAATTTAATTTGCTTGAAAAGTAAATTCACCCCCTCCCCCCCTCTCCGAAGACTTTTCACCACCCAATCGAGACCAACAGTGACCCACATATTAAATAGATCTTTAAAAAGGTTTCATATTAGGTCATGCTTACTTACAAACCCATGCTTTAGGTTCTCATAACAAGTACTTAGGTAAAATTTGTCCGACTCGACCTAATCTATTTCACCCCTAACTATACTAGTTCCGGGCTATTAAACATGGGACTATTTAGTTTCAATAATATGTCATACATGAATTTCAGGAGATACATATAACTAAGCATAATTAGAGTGGGTGATCATATCTTATTATCAAGAATCATTTCTCTGCCTCCACAATCCTCAATCCCACTTAGACATTGTTATTGCTTTCCTAATTCAAACTTTGGGTAGGCAAAAACATATTACAATTTATAACATTCTGATTTTGTAATCATTCTTCCCATTAATTAGTCTTTTTCACTATATATTCTCTATACATCATAATAACCACTTGAAAATTTTCTACTCATTCTTCTCCCAAATTTTCCACTCATTCTTGCTAGCATGGTTGAATGCTATTATATTTCTTCAATCTTTATTTTATTTTATTTTACTTGTGAATTAAAGTCAAAAACCACCTGCATGAGAACTGTATTTATTGGGTGATTAGAAAGGTAATTGACTAATTGCATGGTGCTTTATTGATCATGCATGATTCAAAAAGCATGAAAGTACTCTGCTTAAACTTTCTGCATTAGTTAGGGGTATCCTATGCTCTACTAATTGTCAATTATATTGGAAAGTCTTGAAACATTGTTAGGTATTTAATATTGTTAGAATCGGCATTGAAAAATATCGATGATTTGACAATTTAATTAGGCAAAAACTTGTGTGAGACCGTCTCACCATGAGACGGTCGGGTCAAGATGCAAATGTAACACTTATATACACAAATTCCATACTTATATGCTCAAATGTAATACTAATCAGGAATAAATTTTTTTTTACTTATTAGGGTAAATGTAATACTTTTAAGAGAAAATACAATACTTTTACATTTCGATTTAAAAGTATTACATTTTTCCTCAAAAGTATTATATTTGCCCTTATAAGTGAGAGGCACTTGTCAACATTACTTATTATAAAAAATGTATTACTTTTTCTCTTATACGTAACAAAAATTGTATTTTTTTTATTAGTGTTATATTTGAGCATATAAGTGTGAGATTTGCACATATAAGTATGACATTTGCATGGTGCTTTGATCCGACTCGACCCGTCTCACGAATAAGGATCCGTGAGACGGTCTCACACAAGTGTGACCCATTTAATTATTGTTTCAATAATAGTTGGAGGTTTTCCACCCTTTAATTTCCACATTAATGTTTAGCAGCAAAAGTATTTATGATATTGTATAATTAATTGATAAGATTTTACATATATACTTCTAATTAATAATGTGTAATGTTTATATATTAAAATATTAATTGTAATGCGGTGTTAGCTTAAATGAAAGGTGATTGAATCGCTTAAGTATGTAATTAAAGATTCAAACCCTGATGTTCAAAAAAAAAAAAAAAAAGATTCAAACCCTGGTGTATGCAGCAACACCTCTTAAAATAATGGGATTTGATTAAAATTGGTAAAATTAGTCTGACCTTGGCCTTGTTTCGTAACATAGTTAGCTTATCAATCAACTTTGACTTATTTGAGCACTATTAATTGTTTGACTTGGTTAAACAACCAATATGAGTGTTTGGTTAATTAACTTTTTGTAACAACTTATTGCTCCAAAATGCTAAAATTCAAAAAAGTGTTCAAAGCAATTTTTTTGTTAAACTTTTTGAAAAAGTCATTTTGCATGTAATTAACTATTAGCTAACAACTAATTTGCCAAACACTTATCTACAATTAGCTAATGCTATCTATTAACTAGTCAAACTCACAAACTCATTCAGCTAACAACTATTTATTATCAAACAGCCCTGTTAATGACAGAGCCGGATTTTAGGGCGTGCAAGATGTGCAACCGCACAGGGCCCCAAAATTTTGGGGCCCCTAGTCCAGCCTTGGCCTAATAGTTAGTATGTGTATTTGTAATTATATTGGCCTAAAATTAAGTTTTTTTGCATTTTTCTATTTGCAATTTTTTCTTCAATTCACAGTTTATTATACTTTAATAGGGTCTCACTTAGTTACTAGCACAGGGCCCGCAAATAAAAAAAATGGGCTCTGGTAAATGACAATCGTTATACCTTGCACCATGATGCATATAGCAATGTGCACCCAAAACGACGTCGTTTCGATGTTAGTGGACGCGGACGCGAATGACTCTAGGAAATTCATTATCTATAATACACATAATCATTATCTTGAATACATAGAACGTTTGCCTAGAATACACAGAATATTGACACAAAATACACAAAACTCATCCTCCTAACATTCGAATGCACAAACACATCACAACCTATGTTAATAACATGAATACACAAAATATTGACACAAAATACACATAACTCATCCTCCTAAACATTCGAATGCACAAACACATCACAACATGTGTTACTAACACGAATACACAGAACGGTTGCCTAGAATACACAGAATGATTGCCTGGAATACACAGAACGATTACCTAGAATACACAGAATATTAACATAAATACACAGACCAGCCGAAACGGGAAACGTGATTTCCAAAAAAAGGGACAGTTAGTTTACAATGCTCAAAACGACGTCGTTTACGTACGTGGTGCACATTGCTATGTGCACCGTGGTGCATGATATAATTTGCGGTAAATGAGCCTTGCTTGATTAAAATTGGTTAAATTAGTCTGACTTTGTAGGGTGCCGATATCAGATTAAAATTTCAATTAAAAAAAAAAAAAACCGACAAAGTAAAATGCAGTTAGCAGTCAACGTACTTTAGCCAAAGTTTGGCCGTTAATCACAACCTCAGTCTTCCCTACGCATGCAATTGACTCACTTTAATTACCATCACTTTTCCCCTCAACTTTAATTACCTAGTCAACACTACAATATTTCATGCAAAATAAATAATAATATTTAACAGTAAAATATGTGCACCCTTTTTCTATTAACACAGTACTAAAAATAAATAAAAGTAAACATTCTCATATACTTATTTTCGCTAAATATTTTCTATTAAATTATGTCCTAAATTTGTGGTTTCAATTTTATAAATATAGTCAATTAATTTATATAAGATATTAATAATGTAACATTTATCACAAATTGTATCGTTTGAGACTTTGAGATAAATTTTGACATAAAATTTTAAAAATAGTTTAAAGAGTAGTTCAATGGATAGATCTTCAAAAAGAGTGACCTCATCAATTAACCTTAAAATGATTGGTCGCATGAAAAAGGTGGTATATTAGCACAATTAATCACGTTTGCTCAAAATGAATTGCTAATATAATATGGTGCATAAAGTAAATAAGAGAGAAAATTTGGTTTAAGAATGGTATAATAATCCAATGATGAGAACTGTACGTGTTGTATTGAATTGAATGGTTACATAGTTACAGAATAGATGCATATATTCAATGTAAAAATCTCAAAGAGATTGGGATAGAGGGTCATGACCTAACTCAAATACATAGAGTTTTAATACTCCCACCCAAGCATATGTTAACTAGTAACCAATAGCGTGTCTCTAAGAAAAGAAAATATATGACGACCAAGCAGAGCTTTAGGAAAAATGTCAGCAAGTTGATCTTTAATTAGTTGAAATAAAATTAACTTGGATTTCTCCAGAAGCAACTCTGTTTCTAACAAAATGATAATCAATCTCCACATGTTTGGTGCGGGCATGAAAGATTGGATTTGCACACATATATGTAGCACCAAGATTATCACCCCATAACTTGGGAACAAGAATGTTTGGAACCTTAACCTCACGCAGCAATGATAAATCCAGATTACCTTAGCGGAGACATCAGCTAGAGCTTTGTATTTAGTGTCAGACTCTCAATGGAAGATCTAACAACAGTTCTTTGTTTCTTACAAACCCAAGACACAATATTGGACCTACGAAACACAACATACCCACTAGTTGACTTACGGTCTTTAGGACATCCAACCCAGTCAAAATTAGAAAAAGCATGTAGATCAGTGATACTGACTTTCTTATACGTAGACCATAAGTTGTAGTTCCCTTAACATATCTTAGTACACGTTTCAATTGAGCCCAATGTGAAAATGTAGGAGCATGCATGTGTTGACAAAGCTGATTTACTACAAAGGACAGATCAGGCCGCGTAACTATTAGGTATTGCAACGCCCTAGCCAAGTTCTTGTACAACGTAGGATCATCATATAAATATGCACTTTGAGAAATAGACTTTGAAACAGGAATGTTACGACTAGAGGTTTACAATCCGTCATACCAGCACGTTTTAAAATATTTGACATGTATCTTTGCTGAGAAAGCAATATATCATCATCACATTTAACTGTTTCAATCCAAAAAAAAAAAACCAGGTTCACCAAGATCCCTAATCTTGAATGTAGTAGACAATTTAGATAATACAACATTCACTAGATCCTAATTGCTTCCCATCACAAGTATATCATCAACATAAACTAATAAATATACAAAGGCAGAATCCTGAGAATAATAAAACAGTGATACATCTATCTTTGATTCTTTAAACCCAACTGACAGGAGAAACGTATGCAAATGATTAAACCAATCTCTAGGATCATATTTTAGGCTATACAAATTAAAGAACGTTTCAGGAGGCTAACATGATTAGGAAACTGTGAATCAACATATATCCAAGGGGCTAGCGCATATAGACAATTTTAGTTAAATTACCATTTAGAAAGGCATTATGAACATCAAGTTGTTTAATGACCCATCCAAATGCAAGAGCTAGAGATAGAAGTAACCTAACAATACCACTAGGTTGAATGTATCAAAGAAGTCTTACCTAAGAACTTGATTAAATCCTTTTGCAACTAATCAAGTCGTGTGCCTCTCAATTGAACCATCAGCCTTCCATTTTGTTCAAAAGACACACTTGCAACCAATCACATTCATATATGAACAAGGAGAAACTAGGCAACATGTTTGATTTTGCAGTAATGCATTGAATTCTTGATCCATTGCATCACGTCATTTAGGATACTTAACCGCTTGTGTATAACAAGTGGGCTCGGTAGGACAAACCTGCGCAGTTAAAATAGTAGGAGGAGCGTGAAACTAACTCTTAGTAGTTATGTCATGAGTCTTCATTGTTGGTCTTAAGGCACGGCCATGAGTGGCGGTCACCATGGGAATGGATTAAATTGGTGACACTGGAGGTGAAGAACCCGTGGCTACTATAGTGGGTGTGGCACAACACGGTTACAAGATGGATTCAGCCCACAGAGGAGGCTGTGGAACTGAAAGGGCCTGCAAAACAATCTTAGAAGCAAAGGGGAAAACTGTCTCATCAAACCTCACATGCCTGCATACAAATATCTTATTAGTTTGTAAGTCCATGCACCTATACCCCCCGAGAAGAGTCAAGATAACCTAAGAAGACACAAGGAGAGGATCTGTATGACATTTTTTAATGATTGTATGGTCTTAAGTGAGGATAACATAGCAATGACTAGAATGTTAAAGGTAAATTTGAGTGATGAAGCAACGAGAAACCTGTTTCCACACTATAGCAATGATGCCTTTCAACTGTACCATTGTGTTCAAGAATGTGAGGAGGAGTTGTAAAGTGAGAAATACCATGCAAATTAAATAACGGAATAAGTTTTTTGAACTCTCCACATTGTCAGAAAATATGGAAACAATCTTATGACCAAAAAGCATTTCCACTAATCTTTTATATTGAGGAAAAATAACAAAGATATCTTATTTTTTTTCTTAGAGGCCAAGGGTACTACCATATGTATTTTGTGTATAAATCAACAAAAATAACATAATATAGGTATCCATCGGCAGATTTTTGAGTAGTTATCCATACATCTATATAAATAAGCTAGAGAGGTTTTGTACTGACCATAGATTATTAAAAAAAATGGAAGCTTGTAACTCTTATTAGCTAGTGTTACACGAAGTATAAGAAAAATAATTGAAAACAAGGGAATCAAACAGAATACTAAGACAATTGAGAATATACCTTAGATTTCTATTTAATATGTGCCCAAAGCAATGATGCCAATCTAGAAGAGATGTGGAAACTACAACATTTAATTGTGGCTGCTTAGACATAGATGCACAATAAACATTATTATTTTTTCCCCCTTGAGTTATGGCACCCCCTTCACAAGATCCTTCACAAAGAAACAAAAAGGAAATAATCCAACCGAAACTTTGTTTGTTTCACAAAGCTGAGAAACAAAAACAATATTTTATTTGTAATTGTAATTTAGGGACACAAAGTACTCCAGCTAATAAAAGGTCACGATCATTAATAGGAACAGTAGTATGACCAATATGAGAAATGTTAAGGATTTTACCATCATCAAAGAAGATTTCATCTAAACTATCGTAATTTGAAAAATTTTGTAGGGACGCTAGATTTGATGTAGCATGACGAGAGCCGCCACTATCAAATAGCCATTGAGTAATATCAATTGGTGTTGTTGTGGTGGTGGAATTAATAGTAGGAGTCTGAGTAGTATTAAAGCCTGAATGTTATCTAGTCTAACATTGTTCTCCCTAAGAAAGCGTGTAAATTTCCTACAAAAACAAGTTTCATGCCTAGAGTTGTGGAAAAAATGACAGACCTTACAAACCTTACCATTCTAATCTCCAATAGCATAAAAACGACTCTAATTGCCAACAGGCTGTGAATTGTAGTTTGACATATTATCTGTCTTTGGACCAGAAAAGGACCTCAAAGATATGACACGACTACGAGAAGCGTTGGCAAAGCTAGCAGTTAATTTCTCCCAAGTGTTTACACTAGTAGTAGTTGAGGCGAGTATTGGCTTAATGGTGTCTCAGCAACTCCCCAAGAGTGCGCTAAGAAGAATTTGTGCTTAGCGATACCACACTTGATAGGCTGGATTCAGAGCCATACGAACAATATCGAAAAATACCGCAAGAACTGCGGTTGTCCCGTCAACGTAATCGGCAAGACCAGGTCCTATGAGCATAGCGTAAACTTGCATACGTCAAATAGAAAAATTGGTAGAGGTAAGTTTAGTAGGGAAATTGATTGGTGTTGATAATGTAATGATAGAAGTGTCACTAGTGATTGCCATGAGATCACAAATTAGGTTCTTGAGATAGATAAAGCAGGGAAGCAAAATAATAATAATAATAATAATAATAATAATAATAATAATAATAATAATAATAATAATAATAATAATAATAATTACTCGTTTTGAGTATATTAGGCTCTTGATACCATGTGAAGGTTTGAATCATAATGTATTATTCAGAGAGAAGAATACAGTAAAATATATAGAGCTATACACTAGGATTCTAAGGGAAGTTACAACAGACTACATGCTCAGTCTACACTCACAAATAGAGAAAGCGTATGACAATAACAAATAAATAATACAATTATAATTAGTCCTTGATATGTTGAGCTATCCCTATAAAACTATCAAACTTGGTCAAAGATTTTACTTCTTTTGGAATTCATCCTATACTCCTCTCAAGCTTAGGTTGTAAATGATGTGATTACTCTGAGCTTGCTTTTTGTTGTTATGCTTTGTTACCTTTAGTTTACTGCTTGGACCAATAAGGTTGGTTGTAGAGGTGGACTTTTCTATTTCCTTGTAGTCCATGTCTTAACTTGTTATCTTTACTTTAATGAATTAAATGAGCAATATTTTTTGTCAAATCTATTAGTTGTGACTAAGAGCTTGAAGATGGATAAAAACTATAGGGTGGCAGCTCGAAGAGCCGAGTTCACAATCCTACCATCGAAACCTGCACTTATTGCTAGTAAGTATAAGGAAATAAAGTTGTGCATTCACTACTAGTCATAGCTTTTGGTGTAGTAGTAAGCACTTGATCCTAATAATTGGTATCAAATCATGTAACGAGTTTGAAATCCATTGCAGGGAGGTAGATTGTAGGCTTGGAGAGTCGAGTCTAATATCTTACCATACAAAAACCAAGTCTTATTTTGTCTTTAAATTATTTTTTGCATGTTTTGCATTCTATCAATTATTTTTGAAAAATTAGAAAATCAAATAATTATAATTCTCAAATTTTGTTCTTTGATTTACAATCTTCTCTTATTCAGACATTTTTACCTTCTAAGGTGCATTTTCAGTTAGAGCAATGTGAAGCTTGGATATTGCTTTGATAAACTATTTATTTGAGTATATAATGTCCCCTATCTTAACCCATTTTGTGCATAATTTGGCTTAGAAAGTTATATATTAAGATTAATTCATGTGTCTTTATCTATAGTTATTCCTATTTATGCAACAAAGGAATTTTTTTTTAAAAAAAGAAGCATATTGGATTACATTTAGTCGAGTTTGGAGCTAAGGAGTCATTGAATAGGAGCAAATAACACTTTTGGAGTAGATCAGAATGAGATTGCACGAGATTAGGTGAAGCAAGGACGTGGCAGCACCCTGGTAGGAGCACGAGCGTTGACAAATTCGTGGTCGTTCCTGTCTATGAACGCAACCAGCTTCACACCTGTGAGAGATGTTATTTGTGCAAATGGGTGGCGGCACGCTCGTGTCATTGCCCATGTGCTTGTCCTAATTGCGCATTTTTAGTATGTGTTTTTAGACTTGAGAAAGTGGATTCGATCCCTAGGCAGGAGATAGGTTTTTCCTTATTCCAAAAGTAAATATTCTTCTTTTAAAAAAAAACCAACAAACCCAAAAATATTAATTTGAAAGGTTCATACAACCTGAAATACAACGAGGAATATAACCAAAAAACGCATACAACTCATAGTTTGGATTACAAAGGGGTTTCCTTGTCATATTATGGGCTTAAAGATTACCACCACGAGGTACAAACGCAAGAGTAACAGACTCCAATTACTGCATAATAGTGTGAATATCATGAATGAGAGCACCAAATGGGGTATTGTTCACACCTTGTTCCACCGGTCTAGTCACAACCTGAGTGTCAGTTTCCACGATCACTCTTTGCCACTCATTCTTTTAATCCAACTCAGTACTTCCCGAGCCCCCATCACCTCCGCTTCACGAATTGTGAAAAGCCCTTGAAATTTCTGTGTCACTACCTCGTGCACAACCCCTCCTCATTTGGAATTACCCACCCAAACCCCATGCACTGGTTCTCATAATCCATAGCGATATCTATGTTACTTTTAAGATAATGTCTTAGGGAGGAGACCATTCCACCGAATGCACAGATTGACCAGAAGAAGAACTTTGCGTAGAAACCATTCCTTTAGCATTCTTCCATGCTGTAACAAACAACAGAGCATGTTGCACCAAGGTCCTTCGATCCTTAAACTGGCTATTCCACACCATATCATTTCGATTATCCCAAATAGCCCAACAAACCACTACCACCTTCTTAATCATCTATAAGGACAAAGAGAACCACATATCACACACCCAAATAGGAATATACTTCACTAACCCCAGCCCCCACTCATCACTTACGATCCGCCAACACGCATGAGCGAAATTACAATTTGCAAATATATGAACTGCAGATTCAACTTCACTACCACACATCGGGCAAATAGGATGACATCTCACCTGCTTTATAAGCAAAACATCTTTAGTTGGCAACTTGTTAGTGCACAATGTCTAAGAAATACACTTTATTTTGGAGGAATATTTAGATTCCACAGTCTTGCCCAACCAAAATCCCTCTCAACACCAAAAATCTTTGTTACAAGCTTATAAGCACTACAAACAGTATAGATTCCATTACATTCTTTCCCCAAAATAAATTATCGTTCATAGAAGAGGAAGAAGTATAAAAGCTGAGAATAAGAGACCCATCCTATTAACAAATAAGTAGATATTTGGGACTGTCGAGGTATGTGGGGCGGTGAAAATGGAATCTATACTGTTTGTAGTGCTTATCAAAATTTACCTACTACCCATTTGCCTACTCATACTCCCTCAGAACCTTCCTTATAACCCCTGCTTCTAGATTATTTTCCCTAAAAAAGAACAAACAATCATCTGCGAAAAAAAAGATGAGAGATTCTAGAAGCTCCCTTAGCTACACTCACATAATGTAAACTACATGTCACCTCTTGCACCCTCATAGACAAGGCGATAAAGGATCCACTTGCCTCAATCCTCTAGAAGGATTAATCAGCCCCCACTCCTTCCCCTCAACTAGAACAGTTGAAATGCACTCCTTCATCAAACTCACTCACCGACCACTAAACCCTATCTTACACATAACTCTCTCCAAAAAATCCCACTCCACCCGATCATATGCTTTACTCATATCAACCTTCAAAGCCCCATAACCCCCTATCCCCCTTAACCCGATTCATAACATGATTTGCTTCAAAGGCAAGTAACAGATTATCAATAATTGACCTCCCGAGGATGAAAGCACTTTGAGCTTAAGAAATTACAAAATTTAACACCCCCTCAACCTATTTGCTAAAACCTTTGCTACAATATGATAAATTACATTACAAAGGGATATAGGTAAAAAATCAGACATCATCTCTGGGTTTTTCTTCTTTGGGATTAAAACAATATGAGTGTCATTCATAAAATCAAGCAAATGGCCAGTAGTAATGAAATTTTGATAGAAAATTACTACCTCATCTCCCATAACGTCCTAGTGAGTCTAAAAAAAACCTGGAGATAAACCATCAGGTCCTAGGGATTTATCTTGATAAATTGCAAAAATGTTCGCATTAACCTCCTCTGCTGAGACCTGCCAAACCAGTGCCTCATTCTACTCAACCATAATCTATCGAGAGACGCACTCTATGACCGGTCGATCATCTCCCTCCTCTGTAGCATATAGACTTAGGAAATAATCAACCATCACAATTGCTTTGCCCTGCTCATCATTCGCCATCTCTCCACTTGTGTTTCTTAGGCCATGGATATAATTTCGTTTACGCCGGCCATTCACAGAAGAGTGAAAGAAGCGACTATTTGTATCACCTTCAGTATACCACCATTCTTTCGCACACTACTTCTACCTATCACTATAGGATTGAACTAGCGCCAGATATTTCTTCTATACTTCCCCAAACTCCCTCACACCCAATCAGTCTTACTCCGCAAACTCCCCATCTAAATCTAATACTACCAAATCCCCACAACCTCCTCCTTTCCACACCTTCCATAGGCTCCTAGTCACACACCAGCCACCACCTCCCTGCACTCCCAAATTCTACCCGAAGCATTCTTTGACCGCGGCCAGCGCACAAAAACCCTCTTCCTTGCTATGTTCGTAATCAAATGCAAAGGCATGTGGTCACTGCTACTTCCCTCTATCGACCACGCCCTAGCATTAGGGAAAAGGTCTCACCAAAGCTCTGAAACCAGAACCCTATCTAATTTTTCCCTAACCTAGTTATCAGTTCCCCTACCCCTATCCCAAGTAAATTGATATCCTTCAAAACCAAAGTATGTCAAACCACTCTCTTGTATCGCCTCACAAAAACCCTTATGCAACACTCAGGGTGCGAAACCCTGTCCATCTTCTCCCCCTCTGACATAATATCGTTAAATTCCGCCATTGTAAACCAAGGCAAAGAGTTTAGAGTTGATAAGTACCGTAGCAAATCCCAAGAATATCGACGCTGGTGCTTCTCAGGAAAACCATAGAACCCCGTGAACCTCCACCACGGTTGATTCTGCTGTGACACAATGGTGTCAATATAGTGATTTGAATAACGACTTCCACATCCAACCCCCCATTCCAACGAATAGTGAGGTCCCCACTTTTCCCCTACCACGTCAACGGTAAAACAAAAGTCATACTTCAAACGTACCCGCATTCTCTCCATCCTATTAGTATTAAACAAAGTTTCAGACAAAAATAAAATATTAATTCTTTTTAAGGACAAAGCCCAATAACAGTTAAACTGATAGTGGATTTCCAAGCCCGCGGTAGTTCCAACTAAAACAACTCATTGGGCTCGGTGGGCCTGGTTATTAGAGCCCACCTCCACAGACACGGTTAGATTATTTTCTTCAACAAGCATTGGACTAATCCAATTACCCGGCCCACTCTCTTCACCCTCCTCATAAACCCTACACCTCCTCTTCTGATCCGAAATAATCACCCCTTCCCCCTCAACCCCCTCATAATTAGCATTAATATCCCTCACATTTATGTCATCCTCAGCGTTCTGTCCAGAAACCTTTCCAACAACATGTAACGGTTTCCCCATCATTGCCAACTACATTAATTCGTCACCATTTGTGATCGTTACACTACACATTCCAGTAGCGACAGTCGAAGCCACCACCACTAGTGAAATCCAGAACCAACCATTTGTTTAGAGTTCTCGCCATATTTCCCCTCGAATCCCCAACCCTCGACCACACACCATAGAGCTTCTCTTTCCTGTCCACCGGTTTATCAAAATGTAGTGAATAGAACTTATCAGCATGGCCAATTATACCGTAGTGGAAGTAGAATGAAGGCAAACGTTCATATCATAAATCAATCCAAAACCAATCACCCCCGGTCTCTTTAGTTTCATTTTTGGTCTCAAAGGTTTCATAATATCCAACTTTTTTCTAACACGCATAAACGACCTTGGCATTCCATCAAAATTTTATTCGTCAGCCAATTCAAATTTGCCCACATAATTTCCAATA
>CM008342.1:23253029-23264609 GCA_002525835.2 Ipomoea batatas | reverse complement strand
CGCTAGATAAGAATTGGAACAATCATTAAAAAAGAGAGAGAAAAGTGTCTTTTGTATATGTACGTTTATGTATGTATTTCATAAGTTGTTTTGCATCCTTCTTACTTCAAAGTCATTAAAAAAAAAGTATTTTTATTTTTATATTATTGTAAAGTAGTATTATCTTTGTCCATTAAAAAAAACTATTACCTTATTATATTCTGATTGTTATAAATAAATATATGTGAATGTTACTAGATGTATTATATTATTATGACAATATATTTTTATCTTTTTCTTTTTTTTTTAGTACTACTGACTATGTTATAATGTAATATTTTTATCTGTATCTTTATCTTTAATGGTCCTACTAGTCATATTAGAACTCTATAATCTTGTATATATTGTATTGAAGGATGATTAATAAAAGTATTCATGATTCTCTCTGTCTTTCTCTTTACCTTATTAACAATCGAAATCATACAACTATTATTAATGTGTAATCTTTAATTATGAGAAATATGTGTTATTATATAATTACTCAATGTAAATTTGTGATTTTTAAATCAAACGTATATATGATGTTCCCTGCAAATATGTAATTTTTTTAATCTGTGTTTATTTTTTTAAATTTGCTAATCTATTTTTTTTCCATGTTCCACCATTGATATTTTTTTATACTTGCTCCTGCGTACCGTCGGCATCAAATATGAATACGGAGTACTTCTGCCTACAGTTGTTGGTTTAATTTTTTCTTATTCGTATGTACCTAGACGATAGGATTAGGAGGCCGGTAAACAAATCAAATATTTTTAGTTCGATTCTTGATTTGAATTCGAATATTTCGATTCGAATTCGAATTATTCGAATACAAATCCGAATTTGAATACATAGTTCGAATCGAATACGAATCAGAATGTATTTGATTCGACTATATTCAAATATATTCAAATATATACATACAAACATACATATATTACACTTTTAAAAATTAATATATTAATAGAATATTAGTATAATAGTATATTAATAGAAAATTTTATTACATTTTATCTTAATTTATTGGAGAACTTGTAAAAAAAATTAGGTTAGACATTTTGAATTCGAATATTCGAGTTGAATCGAATATATTCGAATAATGTAGCCGAATCGAATACGAATAAAATTTTAGGTTCGAATATTTATCGAATAGTTCTCAAAATAGTCGAATTCGAATCCAATAGTAGGATATTTGACTTGACTCGATTCGATTCGTTTACACCCCTAGATAGGATATCTGGATGGTTCTTCTATGAAAAGTTAATAATCCAACTTCTATATTTCATATGAGTTTAATTTAAACTAGTCAATTAATTTAGGCTAAAGTGTCATTTAGCACTATGGATTATATCCAATTATTCATGCCACGCCCTGAACTATCATATCGTATATAGCGAGTCACAAATTAAAAAAAAAAAAGCACCTAAAACTTTTAGCAGGTTTCCCTGTCTTCCTGCTGACATGGCGCAAGTTTCCCACTGATGTGGCATTTTTTTTTTTGAAAACAACCAATAGTGGTATATTAAATCAAACCTGAAATAACGTCAGGTAGGATAGAATCCCAATACAGAAGCTCAGACTGAGAAAACGCCAAAGAGGCAAGGGCATGGGCACCTAAATTAGCTGTTCTCGGTACCCAACTAACAGAACAATGTAAAAAAGACGACATAATAGCCTTAGAGACATTAATAGGAAAAGCAATATAAGCGTAAAAATCATTATGATCCGCTGCAAGCCAATGTTGTAAAGTCACATTGTCGGTATGAAGAACTACACGATCAAGGCCTTTATCCTTCAACCAGGAGAGTACCTCCTTACATGCAAGGGATTCCGCCATTAGAGGTGTGTTGCAGCTCCGCAACGGGCCGTTGAAAGCTGCTACGAAGTCGCCGGATTCCGAAAGCAGAACTGCACCGACTGTCGCCCTCCTTGATGTCGGCAGAAAGCCTGCGTCGAAGTAACATGCAAAGCTGGCCAGCTCTGCTTGCGGAGGCGGGAGGTAAGCTGGCAGCGACGGTGCCGTGTTCGAGCTCTGCGTGTGATGGACATGCTGCCATGCTTGCGCTGCTGTCGAGGCTGCTCTCCATACTCCCGATGGCCGGGGTAAATTCTGTTCCCATACGGCCCTGTTGCGGGCAGCCCATATGTGATATAGAACTGCTGCTGCAAGAAGGAGTTGATCATCCGTGATCAAGGACATTACATTAGAGAACCAAGTTGTAAAAGAATTTCCCCCCACAGAAGTAATAGGTAGAGAAGACTCATGCCAAACTAATTTTGAGAAATCACACAAAACAAGGGAGTGCAATGTATTCTCATGACTTTGACCACACATTGGGCATGTTGGGAGGACCTCTACCCTCTTTAAAATAAGATTTGTAGTAGTAGGAAGAACATCCTTGATAGCTCTCCAGAGGAAAGCCTTCCATTTGGGAGGAGCCTTAATTTTCCACATATGTAACCATTTATCAAAAGAAGCTGGCTCGTTCATAAATTCACTACAAATGCGTCTATAGCCTTGTTTCACTGTATAACAACCCCGAGGGTCCCCATACCAGTACCAAGAATCTTCATACTCATGGCTGATAGGGATACTCAGAATTCGTTCCACATCATTAGGCTGAAAAATATCCTTTAGAATATCCTGATCCCAGGAATTAGTAGCTGGGTCAATAAGTCCAGAGACAAATGAACCATCTAATCCCTGAGGCATAACAATGTGAATTAGGGGGTCAGAATCATCAAGCAGCCATGGATGTCCCCAAATTAAGGTGGTTTTGCCATTCCCTATCCTTCTTCGTACACCAGAACAAACTAAATCATGGGCTGCCATAATGCTACGCCAGCAGAAACTGGGACATCCACCCAGAGTAGCATCAATAAAAGATGAACGTGGGAAATACCTGGCTTTATAAATCCTGGCCACCAGAGATTGGGGATTGGTAAGAAAACGTCAAACCTGTTTACCCAACAATGCAAGATTAAATGCTCTCAAATCTTTAAAACCCAGGCCTCCATACTTCTTGGGGAGACATAGACGGTCCCAGGCTTTTCAATGAATGCGCCTTTCACCACCTGACCCCCACCAGTACCGATTCATAACTCTCTCAATAGATAGGCAGACCGAATGAGGGAGTAGAAAGACACTCATGAAAAAAGTTGGCATAGCCTGTGCCACACTCTTTAACAACACCTCCTTTCCAGCTTGAGAAATTAACTTTTTATTCCAGGCCCCCAATCTTTGATTCAATTTATCCTCAACATATGCAAACACAGCCTTTTTATTTCGCCCAACAAAAGCTGGCAAACCAAGGTACTTCCCGAAATTGGGAGCTTGTTCCACACCCAGCACAGCCACGACTCCCTCCCTATCATCTCTGCTGGTGTTCTTACTAAAACATACACTTGATTTGTTAAAGTTGACAGCTTGGCCTGACAAAGCCTCATAATCAGTTAGACATTGTTTAATCACACCTACCTCATGCACATTAGCCTTAAAGAACAAAAGACTATCATCTGCAAAAAACAGATGCGAAATAGGTGGGGCGCCTCTCGCAACTCTACAACCATGAATCAAACCTTGTTGGTCAGCCTTCTGTAATAATAACGACAAACCTTCTGCACAAATAATGAATAAGTATGGGGATAGGGGATCTCCTTGTCGAATGCCCCGGGTTGGAATAACTTGACCTATGTCCTCACCGTTGACCTGAAAATTATATGAAACTGTAGTAACACATAACATTATCAGGTTTACCCATTCAGATGCAAACCCCAGAGCTAGCAACATAGCCCGGAGATAGGGCCACTCCATGCGATCATAGGCCTTGGCCATGTCAAGTTTAAGAGCACCCCAACCAACAACCCCATCTTGCTTTCTGTTCAAAAAAAGCCCAACCTCAGCAGCAATCAAGATATTATCCGTAATGAGCCTTCCAGGAATGAAAGCACTCTGCGATTCAGAGATGATATCTCCCAACAAAGGCTTCATCCTATTTGCAATCATCTTAGCCATAATCTTATAGATTACATTACACAGAGCAATAGGCTGGAGGTCAGACACCTTCTCTGGGTGACTTTTCTTGGGAATCAAAACGACATTTGTATCATTCAAGCCACTCGGAAAAGAACATTCGGTTAGACATTTGATCACAAACGATGTGACATCTGCGCCTACTAATCCCCAAAAATGCTGAAAAAAACCCGGGTTCATTCCGTCTGGGCCCGGAGCTTTGTCAGGAAACATAGAATAAAGTGCAGCTTTAACCTCATCCGCCTCGAAAGGCCTTAGAAGGGACTCATTCTGACTCACAGACACACGTGGAAGCACAGAAGCAGTAAACGTATCCACAGGGTCTAAATTATTAGATGCAAAGATATCTTGAAAATAAGTCAACACAAGATAATTAAGCACATCACCCTCTACCCATTCATCAAACGCATTTCGTAACTTAGACAAAGTAATCTTCTTTTTTCGGGCAGAAGCATACCTGTGGAAAAATCTCGTATTGGCATCAGCACCTCTCAACCAGTGTTGCTTCGCTCTCTGTTTCCAGAAAGCATCATCCTGGGCCTCCAACCGACAAATTTCCAACTCAAGGCGATGAAACTCCTCAAGTGCAACAGGGTCCCTGGAGTCCCTGATCAGTAGCTGCTCCTTCTTGAGATTCTTAATCTTCTCACCAAAGCGGTGAAAGCGGTCACCTCCCCACCTGGATAATTTGGCCCCGCAATGGCGTAGACAGCCTAGCAATCCACCATTCCTGGCCTCTTGCCAAGCACTCTCCACCTGTTCCCTACAACCCACATCTTGGAGCCATGCCATCTCAAACTTGAAAGTCCGCCTGTACCTTCTGCGCCTTGCATGATCGGTCTGAACATTCAGGAACAGAGCAGAATGATCAGATGATCTAGTAAGAAGATTAGTGACATGGGCATGTGGAAGGCAGTCACACCAGTCAGCTCCTGCGAGAACCTTATCAAGCCTCTCCTCCATCCAATCCGCAGTACCTCTCCCTCGTTCCCAGGTGAACCGATACCCGTGCATGGGTAATTGAGATAACTGACAATCATCAATAACATCCCCGAACCCCCGCAAAAGAGCCTCGGGATGTGGATTACCACCACGCTTCTCATGCTGAAATAGTAGATCATTAAAATCGCCAAGCACCACCCAAGGGAGAGTGGACCTAGTGGCTAAAGATCGTAACAAGTCCCAGGAGTCACTTCTTCTATTCCGCTCTGGAAACCCATAAAAGCCAGTCATGCGCCAAACACCAATCCCTGCTATTGAGACCTCCACATCAACATGATTCTTTGAAAAACTTATGAGCCGGGCAGTATTATTCTTCTTCCAAAACAACGCTAAACCACCACTTAAACCAACCCCTTCGACATAAAATAAACCTTCAAAACCAAGTTTAATACGTAAACGCTCAGCATGTGCCCTCCTCACCTTGGTTTCCATGAGGAAGACAAAATCGGGCTTCTTACTAGACACAAGGTCTATAATCTCCCGAACTGTTCGTGGATTGCCCAAGCCACGACAGTTCCAACTCAATGTACTCATGATGATGGGCGGGACTGGGAACCAGTACCCGCCTGCTGCAAGTTTTTTGGAACATCAGCCATAGTCACATCACCATTACCGCTACCAGCCCTTCGGCCACCACCACTGGAACCCTCCCTCCGGCGCTTCGAGACCGCAACCACAATCGGCTCCGTCTCCTTAGCGCAATCAGGCTCCACCACCGGCGTCTCCTCCTGCTGAGTCGGCCCTTCCGCCGGTAACAGCCAACGCTCCCCAACCGGGCGTGGACCTCTACTGCCTCCCGCACGCAACGATGCATCATACGGGTAAAGCTCAAGTGGGATTGTTGCCTCCCTAGCCTTGAGACAAAACCTATATGAATGCCCCAATAAGCCACAGAAAAAGCAAAAATTATGCAGCCTCTCATACTTAAACACAACCCAGCACGTGGACTTATCCCGCTTCAGCAACTTCATTCGCCGCTTCAACGGCTTGTCGACCGGAATTGAAACCCGAACTCGATGGAATGTTTTCCAGGGAGCCCCTACAAACCGATCATCCAACTGAATAAAAGAGCCAAGATAGTTGCCAATTTGTTCCAAAATCACAGCCGACGTATATCCCATGGGTACATCATGCAACTGAACCCACATGTCCAACGAGTCCAGAGCAATCGAACCCGGTAGGAGACCATCACGTACCTGACGACACACTAGCGACGCATTCTCGAACGACCATGGTCCCTCATGGAGCACATGCAGCATATCCGATTCATGATAGAACACGAAAAGGAACAAGCCCTGCTGAATCTCATAAACGTGCACATGCCTTTAACTGGTTGCCAAACCGAGGCCATAACTTGGCGCATGAACTCGAGCTTGACAAGTTTAGTTGTGAGAAACCTTCCGACAACCGCCCAGGAACGCCTTTCCACCGTCGTCGCTGCGTTATCCTCAGCACCAACTGGTTCGAACGGCGCTTCCTCCTCCTCCAAAGCCATATCAGCCCAGCGTGCTGTGAGGGTCGCAACACCCCTCGCTGCATCCTCCGAAGCCATATGACCGCAACAGAACCAAAGAAAGCCGGCGATAACCGGAGGAAAAGAAAGAAAACGAACGGGAACGACCTAGAAAACCCTAGGAGAAGAACAAACCCTAGAGGTATCTAGAGAGAGAATTTTTATTGCTCCACTGATGTGGCATTTATTTTAACCTTTTGTTGTCCATGTAAGCATTTACATATTAAAAATAAAAATTAAAATGAAAAAACAAAAAACAAAAAAAAAACAAAAACAAAAAACAAAAATCGAAGACCAGATTTCTATATTTCGCCCAACCCTAATTCCCCCAAAGACATAGCATTAAAACGATGAAAGCGACAGAAATCTACCTACGAAAATCTCTTACGCGAGGCTATATATTCATGTATGTTCCTATACTCTTAGGGGGCGTTTGGTTCACGGAATGTTAGATTACCTTAGGGAATGTTAGATTGCTGGGAATATTAGATAACTGGGAATGTTAGATTCCTGTGTTTGGTTTAAAATTGAAGTAGGTAAATAAGACAACGGAAATAAGATAAATTGATTAAAATGCTAAAAGCTCAATATTAGGAATAAGATAAGGGAATGTGAGATTACCTAAGAAATCGGGGTGTATCTCACATTCCCTTCCAATAGCTAAAAACTTCATCGGAAGGTTATGTTACATTCCCTGGGAATCTTACATAACTTGAACCAAACATGGGAATCTTATATTACCAAGCAAATATAACATTAGTTATCTTATATAACGTGAACCAAACACCCCCTTAGTGTTCAATACTATTTATTCATGTATGTAGTAAAGTGGATTTAGTGGGCCATGCTATGTGTTCAAGGACTGAAGGTGATGAAATACTTGCTCCTATTCCAAGGAAGATGACTGGTAGGCCAAAGAAGAAAAGAAAGCTTGAAGAAAATGAAAAAAACAAGCAAAAAGTGAGTTAAGAGGTTAGAAAGTTGTCTAGAAAAGGAAGAATTATGACATGTGAACTATACAAGGGAAATGGACATAACAAACGATTTTGTCCTACATTGTCAAGCCAACAAGTAGAATGTGTCGGTTCTTCTACTGTTAAAGGAAGATGAAGACAATCGACTATTGTGAGGGGGAGGGGGAGAGGGAGAGGAAGAGAGAGAGGAAGTGGAAGAGGGACAAACTTGTCTCAGGAAAGCTTTGTTGGAATGTCAGGTAAATAAATTGAACACAATGCATATATTTAAATAATTCATGTAGATGGCTTGTTAGCAGTTTATGATTAATTGACTATGTTTTCTTCTTATCTATAGCTTGCATAGAGTGAAGCTCAATGGAACCATTAAGGCAAATGAAGATTGATGGAGTCACTTCTTTTTTATTTTTGTGTTTTTTTTTTGTTAACTAGCTAGTGTTTATAGCTACTGCGTACATACGATTTTGTCTTATGACTAACTAGTGGATTATGAATTGGCAGTTTCTTTTGTTTTGTTCTTAGCAATGTATAGTGTTTTTTTTTTTTGACAGTTTATATTAGTAACCTGATTTTATTTTTAATTTCACTTGGCAGCTGTTTAGTTGTTGACAATCTAAATGATTTTATGTGGGTGAATAAAGAGTATACATTTTAATACTGTCAAAGCGGGCTGGCCCGTCACACCGCGGGCCTAATTTTTTGCGGGCTTTTGCGGGCAGCCCGCCAAGCCCGTGGGCTAGGATTGCATCAACCCTAGCCCGTCCCACGCGGGTTGACGGGCCCCACGGGCCGGCCCACAAGCTTCTTCTTTTATATATATATATATATATATATAGTCAGGTTCAGGTGCGGCCGTGCTCTCCCGTGCGGTTCACACCACTCAATGTTACGAAATACACCACTCAATGTTAAGAAACACACCACACAAATATGCACTGTGGTGTGTTTCTTAACATTGTGGTGTGTTTCTTAATATTGAGTGGTGTATTTCGTAACATTGAGTGGTGTGTGACCGCACGGCCGCACGGGAGAGCACGGCCACACATGAACCAAAATACATATATATATATAATGTTACACAGAAAGGCTGCATTCTGCCTTGCTGTGTAATATATACATATATATAACATAATATGTATATGTTACACAGCAAGGATTCTACCTTGCTGTGCAACATATACATTTATATTTTATTTTTTGTTAATAGGGCTTGGCCCACAATTCGCGCGGGCCTTTGCGGGCCAAGTTCGTTAGGCCCGCTATTCCGCGGGCCATATTTTTTGTGATCCTATCCCGTCCCACCGTAGGGCGGGTGCCGGCCAGTCCACGGGCTTCGGTCCATTTTGACAGTCCTAATACATTTAAAGACCTGGTGGATATATTTATGTGGAAAAGATACTAAAAAAAAATTAACGTAGCATTTCTATAATTTGAAAAATTGAAAAAATATTAAATTAAAAATAGCCAAAAAATATAAATTCTAAAAAAGAATTGAAACATTATTGCAAAATTGAAAAGTATACATTAAGTAAATTTTTTTTGGTTATTTTAATATAATAATTTTGCTTTTTTTTTAAAAAAAAAAACAAGTTTACATGGACAACATAGGTCAGACACCAATTCGATATGTGTCGAGGGAATCATCACTTGTGGGAATTGATCTCAAATTCTCCCAAAATTCTTCCCCACAAAGAGAGCTCATTTACCACTTGAGCTACCCCATTGGGCTTCCACATTGCTTTTGTTGATTTAATATAGGTGTAATTTGTGTGTGGCTTATTAAATAGTTGTTGACTTATATGTGTGTGGCTTATTAAATAGTTGTTGACTTATACAAAAAATTCTTCGCCTATTGAGAGGACTAAGCTATGGACCCATAAAATTTTTTTCACAATGAAAAAGGGCCCAACCGGGTTCGAACCGGTGACCTATTGATCTGCAGTCAATTGCTCAACCACTGAGCTATGGACCCCTATTAATTCTTTTGATCAGGAAAATGCTTCTGTTTCGTTAATCCTAAATAGTACTTCATACCTTATTTAGACGTCGGAAACGGTTTCAGACTTCCAGTGCATTCTTGTTGAAGCAGAAAATTTGAAAGAGAAGGAAATGATGGACCCCAAAACTGAGAAGCTGCTGCGAAGGACGACTATGGTGGCCACTGCTGTTGCTTCTTATTTCCTTCACACTCTGATTATGGCCCCGAACCCATCGCCCTCCACCCTGTAAGTTTCCTTTTAATATCCAATATAGTTCTCGACTACAGTGGTTTTACTCAATTTAGTCATTTTTGTACTCCATTTAGTCATCGACTTTAGTGGTTTTACCCACTTTAGTCCTCTTTTAAGAATTTCTATTTGTTGGGTGTTAATAATAAGGTTAACATGGTAATTTCATTTTTATTTTATTTTTTATCAAATTAATTATTAATTATTTGTACTAATTTATCTCCTTTATTTGGTTTTCATAAAATTAGGCCAGAAGCGCCAGAGTTTTATTTGCATAATTTTCTTGGCCTAATTTGAAGGTGAATTCAAGAAAGCCAAGGAAAATGGTGATGAGCAAAAGGACAGGGAGTAGTAAACGAAAAAGGAGACTATTTGTGTTCCCACTTCAGTCTACAGTGAGCGAAACTCGATATTCATATCAATGGATACACTTAGCCCACGACAATGGCTGGCATGTACTCCTAATTTTCTAAAAACCAAATACAGGATTGTTTTGAGGGTGATAAATTAGGACAAATAATTAATAATTAATTTGATAAAATAAAATAGAAATCAAATTATCATGTTAATCTTATTATTAACATCCAACAAACAGAATTCTTAACAGAGGACTAAAGTGGGTAAAATCATTAAAGTCGAGGACTAAATAGAGTACAAAAAATCACTTAGGACTAAATTGAGTAAAACAACTATAGTCAATGACTATATTGGGTATTAACTCATAAAAAAAGGTGTTTTTTTTTAGTACTACTGTATCGGGTGGAGGCTCGAACCCACTCCCACTCCCATCATCCATGTGAAAATGTTAACCAGGACATCGGATGCCACTAAACCACAAGGTCTTGACAAGAAATAAAAAGTTATTAAATATAAATAATTAGTACTTCTTTACTTACGAAGTATTTCGGGCTTATTTGATGTTTTCGACGTGTGTTTGTTCAACTGTGTTTTGATGTTTGCTCGAATTCCTCCTATTTCATCTTTCCATTCAAACTTTTGTAGTCAATTAATTAAATATTTTATTGGTCAAATAATTAATACAACTTATTTTTTAAGAAAATATAAAATGAAAATTAATTAATATATATTAATTGGTAATATTATTTTTGACTATGTTTGGAAAACCTAGCTGAAAAGATAGCTGAAAGCTAAAAAATAGTTGAAAATTGATAAGTTATAAGCTCGAAGTTGAAATCTGAAGAGCTGTTAAAAAAAAAAAAAAAACTGTTTAAAAAAAAAATTGTCTAAGACATGCACCCGGCTCGGGCGCGTGTCTAAGCTTCACGCTTGAGTTATGCAGCAACTCTCCCAATTATGTGGACCCCACAAAGCTCATACAAACTCCATATTTGCAGTAAGACCTCACAATTTCTCTCATTCATTTCTCTCATCCAACTCATTCATTTTGCGTCAAAATCTGAGTCACACGTAGTATTAGCTTTTTTTTTTTTTTTTGAATACTACTAACTCTATTACAAGCCAAGTACCTTGTAGTCCAGTCTTGACTTTTACACTCTAAGAGTGTGTTTGGAAATCCGAAAATTTTTCGGGCTTGGAGTGTTTTGCAACCACTGGAAAACTCAGTCAACGGAAAATGATTTCCGTTGACTGGGGAAAATATACCCATTTTGGCGGAAAATGACTTCCGCCAAATTTGGGTGGAAGTCATTTTCCGCCCAGGTTGTTTGAGAGAGGGACGGCTGGACTGGTTTCCGCCGCCGGCTCTGGTTTCCGGCATGACCGGTCGGAAACCAGATCCATTAAAAAAAAAAAAAAAAAAAAAAAAAAAAAAAAAAAAAACAAAAAAAAAAA
>CM008342.1:23170391-23180735 GCA_002525835.2 Ipomoea batatas | reverse complement strand
AAGAACGTTTTTTTTTAGTACTATTGACTCGGTTACAATGTAGTATCCTACTGAAGCACAAAGAGTCAGCATCGCCTCCACTGAGACTCGAACTTGCCCCCTCCAACATAGGGTGCAACCGGATGCCACTAGACCACAAGGTCATTGGCAAGCATGAATGTGATTAGTACAAAACAACCAACAAATTGGAGAAAAAGTTAAGTACCGTAAGTGCCATGCAAAATGCTATAAGACTTGAAGCCCAAACTGCGTTAATTGGAACCTCGTGCCTGTTTACTTTATGCCAGAATTGAGAAAACGGCATGTCTCCATCTCTTGAGAATGCATATGCCATCCTAAAATGAGTTTTCCCAAAGTGGTTTCTTTTTCTTAGTACTTTTTATACATTAACATACCAATAAATTCGACTACTAACAAGCTTACCTTGAGTTGCTAGTCAGTGAGCTCATGCCACAGAAGTATACCGCGACTGCAATAATGCCTAAGCAAACAATTGCGCCAGTGCCACTGCCATATCTACTCTTAAACACGTCATAAAATATTTGAGCAATAGCATAACCCCCCGCATCATTATCTGAATCCAAAAGATGCGGGATATCAGTGACAGCAAAGGTTATACCGAGTAGATAACACCATCCAGCTAGAAGGGATATGCCAATGGCACTTATGATTCCCTTTGGCCCATTCACATCTGCATTTTTGGTTTCCTCTGTCTGCACAAAAAGTTTTCAGAAAGGATTCAATTTAGCATATGCAATTAACTTGCTCGGTTGCACATATCTAAGGCAAAACCTAACTAATTTCAATACACTGAAAAATACAGTACCTCACTATGGGTATTATATTAGTAGTTTTTTCAACAAAGCGCTTTTATCTTTGTATATTTTGGAGTTCATGATTCTAGAGGATAATTAACCAGCAATTTTTTTCTTTTTTTTTTTTGCAAGAAACCAGCAATGTGGTGGGTGATTTTGCAGCCCACTTAATCCCGATTAATCAGCTTAAATGAAGATAGTAGGCTCACCATAAGGGCAGATGCATCATAACCTGTTAACGTATACTGGCTCATAAGGAGCCCTAGGACAAATATGTATACATTGTTATGAATCCCATCACCATTATCAGTGTTGAAGTTCGTAAAAACAAACTTGGCACTGGCTCTTTCAGTTGCAACTGTGGGGATCAAAATCATGAGAAGAAAGACACCTGAAATTATAGGAGTCCAATCAGAGTTTCACACAAATATTTATCTTAATTATTTAAAAAAACTATCAAATCAGAGGATGTATTTCTAAGTACCTAATACATTCCATGCAGCAGCAAACTGCCCAAGGAAGGACAGTAATGAGATAGGAAGACTATTTAATATGGCGTGTGAGAAAAGAATTCCACCGTGCATAGCCATAACTACATATTTAGAGGCCTCATAACCACCGCCATTTTTCCCACCTGAGCCAAGGAGAATCATTACCTGAATCAACTGTGCAAGTGAAAAATCTACACTTGTTGTTACCGCCCACTGCAAACAAATTCAGTGATTAGAGGATGATAACAGTTGATTCCCAGAATGGAAACAGAATACACCCCGATTATAGATTGGCATTTGGAAATGTAAAATACCTGACCAATAACGTTAAACCTGCAGGGAGGAAAAAACAGACAAAACTTAGTAAGAAGCACATATACACAGGGCACAATGTTCTCTACACGCAAAGACCAATTATGAATTGACAGGGTAATATCATACACCAAAGAGGATAGACAGTATGTGATACACCCATGGTTACTATTATTATTTTCTGGAGTTGGGCTGCCACTTGAACCACGACACTCCGGCCTCTCAAAAAGAGCACCAAATGATACGGCACTCAAGCCGAGACCCTAACTCCACCACAAAAGCTAGTTCATGAGTGGAGGTTTAGCCCAACTTAAGTACCACTCCACAATCTCTTGTGGAGCCGATATGGGATCTTATCAGTATGAAGACTCATCGAACTACTAATACGCATTGCTTAGAGCTAGGAGCAACTCTTATCATCTCAAAACGCAGAAAGTAGAGGACAACCACAAGACTAATATTATGGAGTACCATACAATTTAAAATGAAGGTAATGTTTATCTTTATTTTCTGTTTTTCCTTATGGAGATAGACCTGCTCTATTAAACAGCAATTACATGGAAAGCTGTTTTGATTCTGTAACAAAAGAATCAACATATGGAAGCATAATTAACACCAAATCTACACTATAATCATAAACCGTATAATAGTCCTAAAATCACAAGAATCTGAACCAAGAAAGGCTACAATTTAACATTCGGCCTAAACATAGCATATAGAAACACTAAATTACAATGTACTAAAAGCCTAAGCTAAGCTGTTGTTTTCAAAAAAAAAAAAAGCCTAAGCTGTTGCGCCCTCCCATGTGAGCCTTTTTGATGGGCTCCTAGCAACACGTGGACAATAGTCTTTTTTTTTATCAATGACGAGGAGATTCGAATTCATGACCTTGTGCTCCATCTCACTTAGAAGCCTAAACTGATAGTTGGATTGCTAAATTATATGCTCAACAGGCGGGAATTTTGAAATTGCAGAAGAAAATTCAAAATTCACCACTTAAATAACTCAAAATGATGGGAGATCAAACCGAAAATTACCAGCCGGTGATCCAAGAAGCAAATGGTGCCCAGGTCGGGCCTGCAAGTTTGGCACTCCAGTAATAGAGACCCCCAGAAGTGGGATAAGAAGAGCATATCTCAGCCATAGATAGCCCAACGAACATAGTGAAAGTACCCGCGATTAACCATCCATAGATAAATGAAATGGGGCCTCCGAAACTCAACCCAGTGCCGTAAAGGGTGTTCAAGCCCGTGATCACAGACACAACGCAGAACGAAAACGCAAAATTCGACAAAACCCTGCAGATTCCAATCCATCAAAGGAAGCAATAGAAATCTGTAATCCGTAAATTCGAGAAAATCTGTGGAAGAAAATTTACGAGAGATCACGCTTGAGCTCTTGCTTGTATCCTAGCTCATGTAAACGTGCATGGCCTGAATCAATCGGGTCTCCGATTTGGATTGTCATGCTTTTTTCACAGCAAAAGAATATCCAAGTCAAACATTCAACACAAGCAGTGCCTCTGATCTTCTCAGAGAGCTTTATGTGGTACTATATTTATATTTGTGAATTTGTGAATTTGTGAATGAGAATCTTTTACTTGTGAAGAAGAATCTGTGTATAGAAGTAAGGATGTTACTTGAGAGTTTGAATTAAATTAAAGTTTTTGAATGAATGGTAGGAAGTGAAAAAGAGAAGGGTGAAAGGAAACTAGCTACCAAAAATGGTGTTGATGCTTGCAAAAAAAAAAATGGTGTTGATGTAATGATGTGGACATTTTTGGCTCAACCATGTTATAAAATATGAAAGTGGAAGCATCTATGATTATTTTTAGTCCTAGTTATAATTAGTTATGATTGAATCTTTGAGTTAGATCATATTTGAGTTTAGTTCATCAGTTATGAAAAAAATTGACAAATTTAACATCCTACATTAATATTTCGTCTGCGAAAAATTTAAAAACAATTTAATAATAAAGTGATAAAATATGAATTTCAAATTATAATCCCTTTCTTATTTTGAAACTTATTGCATACTATTATTTATTTTCTTTTTTACCTACCATGAAGGTCTTCTCCTCCCCCAAGCTCTGAAATCTCAAATTCTTCCAATTCCAAGCTGCAAAATACACGGGTAAGTTTTCTCTATTTTATATGTTTAAGTAACTAATCAATATTCTCTATATTGATGAATTAATTTAGCCATTAATTATAGAATGCCGTTTCTTAGTTATGGACTTATGGTACTTCATCTTTATTCGAATTGAAGATAATTTTTATGTAAATATGATGATTTATTACCCATTAAAATGTCATCGAATTATGTTAATAGGGGAAAAAGATACCAAACTTATCTATGTTAGGGAGTAAATTTCTTTATTTGTCAAAAAATTGTAATGTAAGTTGTTTTTTATAAATAGAATTGAAATATTGAAATATAATTTTCCAAAGAAAAAAAACGAGAGTAGGATTTCTTCTACGGATTGTTTGGTTCACGGAATAGGCCTGGAATAGCATAGCATTTTCAGTAATAGGCATATTCCGTTGTTTGGTAAGCATTTGTATTCCCAAGAACAATATTCCTATGAATGACATATTCCTTTAAAATTCATTCCGTGAACCAAACATGCAGCTAATGTTTATAACAAACGTACACTAACTTTACAAACCTCCAGCTCATTTTGTTCTCTTTATCCTGCAAATACACTCTCATTTTCTTTGGATTTCTTGATTTAATGTTGATCCACACACAAAGTTTATGATCAAATCATTGATCTTTATTAAGGATGAATTAATCTCTTCCACTCAAACACACCGTCAAAGTTAATACACTCTCATTTTCAAAAGTGCAAACTATTTCTAAATCATCAAATTTGCAATCATGCATTTACTATTTTCTCAACACGTATGCAATACTCACTCACTTTCAAAAGTGATCTCACATTCACATCACATTTAATAATAATATTATTATAATAACCCGGTCAACTATGTATAACTTAGGCTGATTTACTTTCTTGTGGTCATTTGCTGACTAGAATCACAAGGCGGGGTTAACTTACACTCAAATGGGCTGTTTGGTTCACGGAATAGGTAGGGAATGGCATAGCATTCCCAGTAATAACCTATTCCGTTGTTTGGTTCGCATTTGTATTCCCAGGAACAATGTTCCTGGAATGAGCTATTACCCTTGCAAGGGTAATAGCTATTACCAGGGTCCCCCTGGTATTAACCTATTCCTGACCTCTCAGGAATAGGTATTTTATTATTATTTCTTTTTTACCCTTATTTAAACCTAAAATTTTTAAGCTCATTTTTTACAAATTGAATATCTCACCTTCGCTATTGCAGATTGAATTCTTCTGCTAAAGTAATTTTCTGATCTTCAGTGTATATATATATATATATTGTTGCGGCGCGGCGCGGTGCCGCAGCAGTAATGGTTAGAGAAATGATAAACCAAAAGCATATACAACAACTAATAACAACAGAAAAACAAATAAATAATAAAAAACAAACAAATAACAACAACAGAGTAATGGTTAGAGAAATGATAAACCAAAAGCAATTTAGCTTTCAAATTGGCACAGCACATATGTATTATTCAAGTAATACAGCTGGTGTGCCAGATTCTACAGATAGGAAAAGAAAGGTCGAAACCATGGAGTTCCTCTTCCGCTAGGCAGATGCAGTAGTAGATCAACCATGATATGGGCATGTTCGTGGTGGCGCAGGCGGCCTCTTTATTCCACAACCAGCATTTTCACCACCAGAACCAGCCCGCCCATTAGCTTTGACGGATCGAGCCCCGCCGCTATCGCTCTCGACGTTGGAGTGAGTGTCATCCCTTTGCTCGCCGACGATTTGGTGCTGAATAGCAGCCACCGAGGTCATGGCGGCGGAGGATTGCAGTTGTGGTAGAGCCAAGATGCGGCGGTGGAAGTCCTCATATTCATCGGGCAGTTCTAACGGCGAGGGAGGGGCATAGAAGGTGCTTTTGGATGGCTTTAAAGATGGAGGCCGATTAGGGCTCAGTGGTTTAGAACTTTACATATATATACTTAGGTACTAGTGTTATATTTTATATATATATTAGATTAGATTCCATAATAATAATAAAAATTTTGTACAAGGGCATTTATGTCTTTTAAATATATATTCCATTTCTATTCCTTCCGTGAACCAAACGCTGGAATACAATTCCCAAGTCTATTCCTTCCGCGAACTAAACGCTGGAATACAATTCATATTCTATTCGTTACCTATTCTATTCCTTATGGAATAGTATTCCTATTCCGATCCCTTAAAATTCATTCCGTGAACCAAACGTGCTGAAAAGGGTTGTGAGGTTTTTTTACATCCAGAAAAATACTATAATAACGAATTAATAATAAAATAAAAATAAAAAGTTAAGGAAAAAGTTACCTCAGTCTTTTCTAGGCTTGTAAGCTTTCATTTCATATTTTGAAAGGTTGTCAGTCATGTGTCATTAAAAAAATTAAAAAAGAAAAAAAGTCACATAAGCTTGAAAAAGAGTGGAATTGCGAGAGCCAAAGACCTTGTGGTCAAGTGGCATCCGGTGTTCCGATTAACACTCCACATGGATGATGGGTTCGAGCCTCAGTGGAGGCAATAGGTTGAGAAAGTAGCTTTTGAAAATTTGTTTACTAGTACTGGTTTTCGAAATGATAAAATGACTAGCAATTAATTAAGACTAAGTTATGTCATGACAAAATGTTATTATAAAACATTACAAATAAAATTGAGTACATCATCAATTATTATAATTTGTCCATATTGCATTTGCAATGTCTTCACGCACTTGTAGCATTTGATGTTGTTGATTCATATCTAATTGTGCTGTATCATTTCCAACTCCACTAGTGCTTCCACCATCATCATCCAAAATCATATCTTGGATGTCGTACATGCTAGCTAATTGATCATCCATATCTTTCAATCGTATGAAATTGTGTAATGCACAACATGCAATAGGGATTTGGCTTTGTCTAACCAATGGGTAAGCGTTAATGGACTTTAGAATTGGAAATCTCACCTTTAAAAGTCCAAAGCATCTCTCAATCACATTCTGTAATGATGAGTGTCGATGATTAAATAGAGCTTGCTTATTTCGTATTCGTCCTTGGCCACGAAACTCATTCAAGTGATAGGCCTCCCAGCGGTATGGTGCCAAAAAACCAGGTACATTTGGGTAACCAGCATCAACAACGTAGTAATGACCTATTAATTCAAGAAATTGACTATACTTAAAGAAGTACTATTAAATTGATTTAAATTAAATTTGAATACGCTAAATTAATGAATACGCTAAGTTAATAAATAATTTAAATTAAGTTTAATCGAATGTTCTAACCTTCGGGTGGCATGGGAAACCCAATTTTAGGCTTTGAAAAAGTGCATCCAAGAATATGAGAGAATCATTCGCACTTCCTTCCCAACCCGCATATACGAATGTAAACATCATGTCATGCGAGCAAACCGCCATGACATTTTTTGTCACCATTCCTCCTTTTCTACCTCGAAATATAGTTTGCTTTGATGCAGGTGCCCAAGCTGCCACATGCGTTCCGTCTATAGCACATAGACATTTCTATCACCAAGAATGTAATATTATTACATAATTTACATAGATAACTACACTAATTTTATTATAATTTTGTACAACTACCAATCATACCTCAAAATATAGATACCATTTTGGATTTCCCAATATTTCTGGTTGCACTGGTCCTCTATTAACTGGCTTTATTATTTCGCGTCCCAACCGTACAAGTGCGTGTACCACACGCTTCGCACAATTATGTACAGTTCTAGTAGAATGCTGAAACCGCTCAGAAATTACACGGTGTGTTAATGTATGCGTGAGAACTAAGAGACCCATTACTAATTATTCCTCCACTTGAACATGTCTGGTATCTTTTAACATTTCGAAACCCTTCAATGTCTTACATAGACTTTTGAACACACGTGGCACCATCTTAAAGGATTCATAGCACCTAGCACTATTTCCGTTCAACACTTCAGTTATATAATCCTTACTTGAAAGGATTGAGATTCTACATGGAGTCCTCTCTACGTCATCCATCAATACGCATGCAGCAATAATCATAAGTATCGCTGCATAATCATCATCATTGTCACTGTCGCTATTAGAACTAGAAAAACATTGTTGTGACATGTTTCCTGCATTATGAAGTGTAACAAACAATTGTAAAAAAAAAAAAAATAGCCAAAGATCTTTGAAACAAACTGTTATATTAATAAGAAAGTTGGGTCACATACAACAAAGTTTACTCAAAGTCATAAGCAGTAACAAATCTCATTCTAAAGTCCAAAGCACTAACAACAACAACAACAACAACAAATTAAATTAAGCTAGCAGTTAACAACAACAAATTTATCTAACACATTCACATCAAAGATAACACCTATTCACGTTGCCATTCAAGAGACATTTCTATGAACCCCTCACTGAGGTCAGCATTTGCCAATTTCAGGAAAGCTGCATTCATGGCAGCACGAGGAATCCCACTCATGTTGTTTAGAATCTCAATACAAGCTTTCATCGTATATGGGGTAACAACAGTCGTACTCATCATACTAGCATCTTCCTTGGCTTTTTGACGTTGTTCTTTTGAAGTCATACTCATACTAACAGTATCCATTGCATTATACAACATATCCTTCCACTTCTTGTTAGTGCTCTTCCTCGCGCTACCAACAAAATCCATCATCTCATCCAAATTCCTTTTCCCTTTTGAACTGGTATTACCTGTTGGAACTTCAGTTACTGATGGTCTTGCATCACGTAAGAGCTCATCCTTGGCAAGCCGTTCCTTATCAGAGTTAAGTGACATTTGCATAGACGAGTTGGCAAGACCTCCAGTAACAACAGATCGAGCAAATACCTCAGTCATTAGCTGGTAATGCTTATAACTCTTAAATTTAGGATGCTTCTATTTCAATTAAACAATTAAACAAATCAATCAATAAAATTAAATAATTCAATGATATAATTCACAGCACTATTAAACTAATATAACTCAAATTTTGGGTTCATACCTTCTCAAATTTTTTCCATGTATCCTCACATGCATCCACAGTGTTTGTAAGTGAGTTGTATGTTACCCCCGTATGAGAAATCAACTCAGAAAATTGTCTGTACATCAATTTCATCTGACACACTTTCCTTTAAGTTTAATCATCACGTAACTGAGACCAACTAACACCATTATCTCCCGATCAATATCATTCCAGCCTATAACAACTGTATCGGGCCATTTTGCGTCTTCCTCATTTGTTTCTTCCAAGTTATTCATCTAAGCAAATATGCAATCAATTACAACCCTTTTAAACAAATACCTATACTAATTTGTGATTAACTAATTGATAAGGGCATGGCCAAAAGCTAAGCTTTCAAAAGGCTAATATTTTTATATTTTTTTAATTATTTTTATTTATTATTGTAATATTATTTTGTTATTATATTATAATACTAGTATGCTACTCGTGCGATGCACAGAATGAATATTAGGCAACATTATAATAATACTATTTATTCAAAAATACACAAGTTAACATAATCATAGGTGCAATTCATATATTACAAAATAAATATAGTTAATATTAATTTTACAAAAAGCCTAAGCATTAACACTAAACTTTACATGTTGTGAAAAACTTCCTTGTACATAACATAACATTTGTCGTTGAAGAAGAGTACTCTCTATTTTGGCTTAAAATAACTACTTTAAGACCCTTAGGGGTTGATAACTCTAGATAGAGCCATATACAGTTGTCCATGTACAAAAAACAAGTTTCTTCAAAAATAATCCAAGATTCGAAAGACTTTGACCTTGGCTCTTATTTATTGCCATTGATGATAGGGAATAATCCCCGTTTCTACCTCCCGATACGTCCATGCTCTCGTTTTGTAGTCGGGTTGAGGTCAAACGGTTCGGGTCAAGGTCAAACGGCTCGGGTTAGCTTCTATGCCTATATAAAGGGTCTTAGCCCTTCACTTGGGGGAGACTTACTCTCTTCCTTTCTAGACTCTATCTCTAAAGGTATATTACCCTCTAAAAATTCTCCCTAAAGATTCAATAAAAGGGACTGCCCAAAGCCAATTTCTGGCGATCTTCTCTCTTTTGTTCATATATTTTCCACATACGTCCTATACATGCGAAATACATTGGGGATTTTGCTTCATCAATTGCATATGATAACATTAGAAGAAATTGTCTCTTTTGGAACTTAAATGGCAATCGATCGAGGATCTGATGCAGTCAATGTCAATCTCGGGATCAAAACTCGAGTACCCAAATTATTTTCTGACATAATTTTTGCTTCAATAACATGATCCCCTAATTCTCTAATAACCAATCTTGTGCCATTACACAAACACAATGAATGATCAACGTTCCATAAAAGCATGATTGGAGACCCCACTTTAAAGCAAGAGAATGATTTGGAATCCCTGGGCATTTTAACACATTCAAAAACTTTAGGGTGTGCAATTGGGCCAATATATGAACCAGAATCCGATTGACAAACAGAATCAGAGTTGAAATACGTCCTACCCTCAATTGAAATCAAGCTTGTTGGTCTCGATAGAATAGACATGTGAGTTTAGAGAGGGGGGGGGGGACTGACTATTATACACAGATAGAGGTGTTTAAGGGACAGGCGAGGCCCAGATTGAATTTT
>CM008342.1:23128309-23142708 GCA_002525835.2 Ipomoea batatas | reverse complement strand
CACTTGCATTTTTAACTTCAAGTATGCAAAACAGTATGGTCACAACTTCATAAGTTTTACTATCACAGAAAACTTTTCCAAAAACAATAGATAGTATCTCTGACTCTCCGAGTTTTTGTGTATTGAACTATATAGAGATCCTATAGTTATACGAATGTTAGGCTAAAATGCTAAATACACTTTTAGGGTGCGTTTGGTTCGCACATGGAAATCAGAATCGGAATGGGTATCAAATACTTGGTAAGGGTAATGGGTTTTGGTGAAAGTATTTAGCATGTTTGGTAGTTGGGTGGAATGGGGATGATTATTAATAGTTGGGGAAGAAATGAGGAAGTGAAATGAAACCCTTATTTAATAAGGGTATGGGTTTTCTCATTAATGGGGTATTCCAAACCCATAGTAGAATTCTCAAAACCTATCAACCAAACACTAGCAATCACTTTCATACCCATTCCCTATGCCTAAACCCCCCAACCAAACACACCCTTAATAAGAATACAAAACTAAGCCTACTTCTACTAGGAATAGGACTAGGGTTTCCTATCATTCAACAGAAACGTTTTAAGTTATGTGTAGACAAATGCATTCAATGCAAGGTAAATCATTTGCAACACCAACAATTTTCTTATTGTGTTTTAGTTTAGTGATAGTGATGAGACTAAATATGATAATAAACCAAAACATGATTTATCACCCATGGATTTTATGGCAAATTTGGTTCTCTATAGAGTAGAACAGAGAAAAAGCATCCATATTACCATTTACATCATATGGTGGGGGGAAAAATTGCAAGTAACAAAATGAAGCAACAGTGAACCCTGCAATGATGTGGGCAAACAATCAATAATTCAATATATTTAGAGGAAGCAACAAATTAATAGCAAAAAAAAAAAGAAAGGATATTCATCCATATCATACAGACCTATAAAGCCTCCAGCAAATACGTCTTGCCAATGGTGCCAATAATCATCAACTCGTGAAACTCCAACTAATGCTGCAAACAGTAAAGGTAGGACAACAATGCATAGCTTGGCAGCATGACCTTGTTGGTCAAAGGCCTTGATTTTCCCAGATAAGTACCATGACAGAAAACCAAGGCCAGCAAATGACCCTGTGAACCCATTAGATCAGTGTAAATATTATGGACTATGGAGTAAATGAGTAATTACTATTAAAGTTTCTATGCTCCACAATCAATCCAATAGTTCACCTGAAAAAGTTTGAGGTTTGCTTCTTGGAGCTTCTTTTCCAGGATTGGTTTTCTATCTACCAGTATCATTGCTTTTGAAGCATTTGAATATTTTGTTTTCTAATCATACAGGACATTATCTATAGGAAACTGTTATCTAGAAGAAGTATCTCAATTGCTCCAACTTTTCTTAAAGATTTGATTGAGAAAAATGTGTGCACCTAAATAGTCAAAGAAAAATGTGTGCACCAATACCATCTCAAACATATCAATTGGCAATGCATATCTATTGGCTCTAGGTGCCTAAATGATCTTGGTTTTTATATTAAAAAATAACGAAACTAATGTTCATGGTTAAGTGTGAAAAGAAAATCCCAAGATCATTTAGGCATTTAATATACTAATGTTCATGTACTTAGCTTTCACCCATTTAAATAAAAAAGCGAACTTAGTTGTGAAATATCCTAACTCTATCCATAGAAATTATAGCCGCTCACTTATCCATCTGATATAGAAGATACTTCCAAGTTAAAGTTATCTCTTGTAGCAAAGATAGTCAAATTTATTGGAGAAAAGAGATATGTAGATCCTTCCATCAATTTATCAGCTAAAGAAGATAGCAGGTGTATCCCATCAATAAGAAGTATTTGATGAAGTTGGTTTATAGTGGATTGTGCAATTGTAAAGGAGTTATTAGGTTGCAGATTTAGGAAAGAAGGCCAAACCACCATGAATTACAATGTCATGTTGCTTCTTATTGCTTATTGTTTTTCCTTATTGTCCATTGTAAAAATGCTTGACTGACATGCTCTATATTACTTCCATATCCTGGTTTTCATTACATATTTTCTCATGTAGAAAGATCTAAAATTAATCTTAAGGAAACAAGGATATGCTGGGACTTTCAATCCATTAGATATATAGAATTACATAATACATTCTTATTTTTCTTATTTCCGCCTAGGAGTTAAGTTTTATCTTTCTTCCAAAAGTCTCTTGACAATTCCTTCTGCTACATAGTTTATGGGTGAGTCAACCAAGCAATCCAAGGAATAATTTATTTATAAAAAAAAAAAAATAGATGAGGGAAGAAGATAGGTGAGACCCAGCAAGTAAGGCCCCTGGGATTTTGAGGAAAGATGATTTTAAAAATTAAAAAGGAAAAGAAACCCAATAATATATACCTCTGTTCTTAACTTTCATATAAATTTAAAAAATAAGATTGGATTGCTATACTTACAAGAAGTATGTCCACTTGGAAAGCTTTTGTGTCCTTCTTTGATTACATTTTTCAATCCAGTACACTTGACATTCCCAGTTACAGAATCAAACACCTGAATGTCATAGAGAGCCAGAGGTGTTACTTCAACATTATAGAATTTGACAAAGAAAAGGAAGAAATTTATGGAAGCATACTCCTTTTCCATCAGGAAAGCAACGCCAGAAGAAGTCTGGGCGAGGCCGACCAACACCATCTTTGATTGCATCAGTAATAACTCCAGTTATGAGTACAGAAAACAGAAGACCTGAAAAGAGGGAAATTTTAATAATGTTGTATGTTCTATATTACATACCAACTGCTGTGGTACTTGTTAAAGTAGTGGCTTGGCTTTTAGACAGATAATAATTACCTAAAATAGCTTGGTGCAGATCATAAACATTCCTTCCAGTTCCACGAAAGAAAAAACCAAGCATCACAGTGAAAGGTAATATAATTGCAATAATCTGTTCATGGGCAAAAAAAAGGTTATGTTATGAGATTTAACAGTCAGAGTCAGAGATGCTTCATGCTCCCAGTCAATCAATGTATTCCATGTATAACTATTATTGAAGATTAACTCACTGGAACAGCCCACACGGGGATGGTATTGCCTTTCATTGGGTACTTTAGGTCCGTCATCATGTCAGCTCCAACAAAACGGTGGAATGGTTCGATTACATTTAAAACTACTTCTATCACCAGCAGTAGGAAGAGAATAATCCAGTCATGCATGTGAATCCTTGCAATTTCTTTTCCATGACTTCGAAATGTTTGGGCACCTAGCTGTGGTGGCATTTTATCTACTAGCACAAGCCAAATGCCTATTAGTGGAAATTAATTGAAGATTGCAGCTCTAAATATCAGGAGAAAAGAAAAAGGAAATCTGAAGAAAACATAGGACAAAAAGAAGAGACTCCTTTACAGTCTCTTTAGGTAAAATATTTATAAATTTTTTGCCTCAACTACAATAAATACCTTATTCTTTTTTAAAAATGGATAAGTAGACTTTATCTAACTTGACTATTCAGAACTCTGCATCAGTGACAGAGGCAACAAGATATTTTTCTTAATATGACTCGGGGAAAATACAGTGCAATGGTGATATAAAAATCTTGAAGTGTCAAGAAGGCAAGAGATACATTGCAAAGAAAATCAGAAGCATGAATATATATGATAGTAAAAGACAAAGAGAGATGTCTACTCTTCCTCTAAAGCCACATCCACAACACAAAACTCGTTATACTGTATTTTCATTTGATGCCCTTTAGTCATTTTCAGGCCACAATAAAGATTATACAGAGGACCCAAATAACGAAATCAACTAACCTTCTGATTTAATGGACATATAAATACACGAGCTAGTCAACACACAACATGAGAAAAGAATAGCAAAGAAGGAAAGTGTTTCAGATGAGGAGAACAAGTATTGCCTCCAGTAGTTCTCACATTTCTTGTGGAAACAAACAGGGTGCCACTATAACCATAACACAGGTCTAGTGATTATCTTAAAGGTAGCCTATAAAAGCTTTGATTTTCATAATTCATAGATTCTCTGCAGAAACGATAGCAGTCAGCTAACAATAATCCCCAGCCTTTTCTCAACTATTCAACATAAGACAAAAGGTGATAAGACCAATAACTAAATACACAGTAAATCTCCATCCTTAAAATTGCACTCGTACAAAACAATTGACAATTTTCATAAATCTTTTCGCAGAAAATGACGGCTAGCACTAGCAACAAAACACAAACAAAAACAAAAACAAAAAAATAGTAACTGCATGAATAAATTCCCAAGAAAAACCCACATTTCTACTATTTAATTCGCCCTTTCTTGAAACTCGAATAGAAGTGATATAACAGTGTCTGGGTTCTTCTTTCTACACTTCTTGCATTTTCATAGCGAATTAAAGAAAAGAAATTCCACTCCATTCAAACCGCAATAAAATCAACAGTAACGGAAAAGCAACAACTTAAATACTAGAGAGAAACCTTCAGAATGTAAAATTACCTGAAAAGATCTGGAGAAGAAAGTCCACAATGCAACTAAAAGGCCGAGTTTTACAGAGGGTTTTGGCTATGGAAATTCAAATTATTGGAGAGAGACATGGAGAAGGGTGTCTTACACTAAGAAACCCACGGTTTTCACCGAATCTACAATAGCTTAAGCCAGGTGGATTGTGGAAATGAAAAGCATACTCGGCGAAAGGGACAGAGGGGTTTGGACCGTGGGTCTTCTTTCGGTCACAATCAGTGGCACCGGACAATGACCCAAAGTTCAGTGTTTGAAATTTTTTGAAGCTCAAGGGGCGTAAAGGGGATCGCAAGTACTCCGTATGATTTTATATTATATACGGAGTAGTAAAGTTTACATTCGAACAATATATTGGACAATTTAATTGGCATTTAAACAAAAAATTTGAAAAAAGAGTCAAATAGATCATCAAATTTTACCTACAAAGTTAATTAGGTCTCTAAATTTTTTAAAATTATATTTAAACACATCAACCGCAAATTATACTGTGGACCATAGTCCACAATGCATTGTGCATCATGGTCATGGTTGATATTGCAGTTGTGTTGAACTGATACTGCAGTTGTGTTGAACTGATATTGCAGTTGTGTTGAAAGGGAACTATCGTTGCACGGAACAGAGGCAGTTCATCTGTTCAACACAACTGCAGTATTAGTTCAACAGCTTTCCTTAAAAGCTTATTCACACTTTCCTTAAAAACAAATATAAGAAACCAAAGGGTAAAGAGTAAGTCTGAGTGGTGTGATATTCATACTTTGCTTAAAAGCTTATTTGTTATCTTTGTTTGGTGCCAAGAGTGTTGTAGCTTAGGTTTTCAAGGATAAAACGGACTACAATTCAATGTTTGAGCATTCAACCCGGCTCGGCCGCGGTTGGCGTAAAATACCGACGGTGACCCCTGCATCTACGGCGACTCAGCAACAGCGAAATCGTCCGATTGTATGAATTGCAACGCCCGGAGATGATCAGCAAGCTGGGCAAGGGAGACAGGCGTTCCGGCGGTGGTAAGCAAGCTAGCCATAGCTCGAAACTTAGGCCGTAAGCCCTGCAGCACGTAGAGAATCTGCTCATCAGCAGATAGCAGACGTCCGGCGAGAGAGAGGGCCTCCACGAGCACCTACGCTTGGCCGATGTATTCAGCTGGTGAGAGATTCGCCTGACGGAGCATTTGAAACTCGCCCAGCAGGCTTAAACACCGGGAACGAGACGTGGAGGCAAGGACGGTGGTTATGGATTCCCACACCGCCCGAGACGTTTCCTTACCGACGGCGAGGTACATTACCTCGGTCGTGAGGGAAGATACGATCAGCGAGAGGATGGCCTAATCTTGCTGAACCCAGGGGAGATACGCCGGATTTAGGACGGACGCCGGTGGCGCGGCTGCTGCAGCGGCTTCGACGGCAATGAACTGCGGAGGGCACGGCAGTGATCCGTCGATGTAGCCGACAAGGCCTTGGCTTCTCAGGAACGACATTATTTGAGTCCTCCAGTACAAGTAGTTGCGTGACGTTAGTTTGATGGAGAGGATATGGTGGCTGGCCGGGAGAGAGGGTGTCGACAACGGTGGAGCGGCGACAGATGGGGTGATCGCACCATCAGTCGAACGGCTCATGTTTACGTTGCAAAAGAAACGGGAAGGTGAAGAGAAGTCGTAACCTGGCGTGATACCAGATGAAAGTAGGAATCTTGATAATTCAATCACAACAGATTACAGAGTCCCTATACTAGAGTTTACATAGATCTCTCCTAATCAATAGGAGGTTAGTATTGACTAAATATAAACCACTAAATACAAACTATATAATATAAAACATGACATGACTAATAAACTCAAAACATGAAAATAGTAAAAAATTATATATATTAACTTTTCATAAAGTCTTAAGTCATCTCAATTTGACATCATGTGAGAGATATAAGACCAAAATACTAGCACTGAAGCTATATTCTTCAAATTAAGAAAGTAATGTATTTGAAGTCTCTCTATTTGGCAAGCGACGCCCTAATCGTGGTTTTTGAGTTTCTTATCATGCTTGCACAACCTCTTCTTCAATTAAACTTCCTCTTTTCATGCCCAAGTACATAATTAAACAATACAAATAATCCCAAAGTAAAAAATTATCTTACTAATAAAAGAATTTGATCTAAATTAGACTATGATGTACCATAGTAACATATATATATATATATATATATATATATATATATATATATATATATATATATATATATAGAAATTTTATACGTTTAATTTACTTAGTTGCTCAGATTTGTAAACCATTGGTTGGATATAGCAGCAAGTTAGAGTTACATCATAGTTATCAACCAAGAATCTGAAAAAAGGGGACAAAAAAGAAAGAAAAAGAAAAAAAGAGTAGCATGCCTTAAGAGCATCCTTATTAATGGAAATATTTCACGGTTCTTTAAGAGTTTTTGTAAGTGTGATTAGGAAAGAGAAAATGATGTGAGAGGAAAAAAAATAGAAAACAAATAAGATTTAAAAAAAAAATTTTAAAAATGGTTGTCAGGCGTGCCTGACGCGCCCGCATAGGGCGCTGCTGTGCGCGGAACGCGCACAGCAGTGGGGCCTTGAATGATAACTAATCATATGCTACTGTACTATGATCTCTTCATTTGCAGAAGAACCATTTTGTGTTTCTCTCCTCCTTTTTTCTTGCCACGGTGGCACAAATTAAACCCTGACATAAACCATCTATATATAATGCGTTGATAGGAATGCTCTAATAGAGGTTGGGAGTTCGAACCCTCTCTCGTATAGAAAAATCAATCTGGCCAGCACTTTACTTTTTAATTGGGTTGATCCGGTGCGAGCGAGAATTAGTTTGAGTATGATACAGGCTTAAATGTGTCTCATACAGTTAGAACATACTCAGACACCTTATGGTCTGACAAAAAAAAAATTGCAGCATAGTTGTGAATTAAGGTCCCCTACCTAAAAAATTCTTAACTTGGAATTGGTGTTGGCGTGTTGGGGTTTTGGTCTTTTGTAGTCACGCGTTTGTTTCTTTAAGCTAAAGTGAAGCTTTCTTTCCCTTTGGATTCAGCATCATATCGCATACATCAACTGTACTGTTTATATACATTGCATATACTACTATAGTGTCTAATTCTCTTTATGTACGCTCTTTACTTTATTGATAGGATGAGCCTTAAATGGTAGAAATCATTTTTGCTTTTACATATTAATTTATATGGCAATTGCGGGCTATTTTTAATCTTTTTGTGATACGATAACGATGATTTTTTTAATGTATTATTAATCAATTTTTGTCTCTATGATTAATTTTTACAAATTGTGTCATATCCATTAATATAATAGCTTTGGTTCATTTCCATGATATCATTAATTTAACCTAGCTTATTATAGTTTTTGAAAGTTAATGGGCGTTTAATACTAAGGGCCTGTTTCGAAACATTAAAAATGACTTTTATTTGAAAGCTACTTTCTGAAATTTTTTTTTTGGGTGGTCAATAAGAAATGAAGTCAACGAAAAATATTTATTTTAATAAAAGGAAAATGATTCATTTTGGCAGAAAATATATTTCAAGACTACTACTCGAAAGACATTTTTCATATTTTTTTTATCTCGCATTCAGTTTTCTCTCTCTCTCCCACGTACTCTAAGGGTTGTCAAATGGGCGGGTTGGCTCACTATCTGTCTGGTTATTGTGTTGAACTGAACTGTGCTAGTCTAGTTAAAATATAGATCAGATCTGATTGGACTGGGCCAAACAATAAAAATCGTGATCATTCCCATAACCAAAAAGATTAAATTTTTTGTTTTTAATTTATATAGTTTAAATTAAACTTATAAGTGATTGTAATAAATGATTGTATTTTAATAAGTGATTGTATTTTATTAGTAAATACAAAAAAATAGAGTAAATTGCAAAAACACAAAAGAATTTGTCTTGTCAGTAGGGTCTGGACCGCCCATGAGACCATGACCCAACAATGTACTTCAATACAGATTAGGCTTGTAGATTCGGCTGCAAATAAAAACATAGCAGTCTTTACAAATGTACAACAGAAATTGTCGTCTATGATAGCATAGGCCCATACAAAATCAATAAAATGTTCAAACCTGAACAATGTCAAATTATTGTGTAACACTGTGTGGACCACGGTTCAAAATGACATTGCTAAATTTTATGAGTTAAAATTAAAAAAATTTATAGGATAATATAATGTACATTATGTGTTAGAATAAAAAAAACTTCTGAGTAAGATAATGTACATTATGCGTTAAAATAATGTACATTATTAGTTAGAAAAATAAAACTTATGGAGTAAGATAATGTACATTATGTCTTAGAATAATGTACATTATGAGTTATAAAAATTTATATTGCAGCGGGTTGTAGTGTGAAAAAAAAATTTGCGCGAAACAATGTTGTGTTTTGAATGTGGTCCACACAACTATGTGGACCACGGTCTACGCAATAACTATTGGAAGCGTGATGCATTCTTCTGCAAGTCTTTCTATGGACCATGATCCATGTAGCAATATGGACCATGAAGTAAAATAACGTCATATCATTTTAATTACATTTTAGTTTCATTTGACAGTATAAATTATTGTATGGGCTCTAATTTTTTGTTTAATTTTTCACAAACACTAGTTTCATTACATTTCAAGTTCATTTGAAAATATACGTTACACTATTTTCATTATAGTAACCTTGAAGTATCATTTTAATTACACTATAAGTTTATTTGACAATATATGTTATTGTATGTGCTATGTTTTTTAGTTTCATTTTTCACAAATTAGTTTTATTATAGTAGCGCTGAAGTATTATTTTAATTATTACACTTCAGGTTCTAACAATATATGTTATTGCATAAGCTCTGTTTTTTACTATTATTTTCACATACTAGTTTAATTATAACAACATTAAAGTATCATTTTAATTAATTCCAATACAATTTCATTTGACAATATACATATCTGCAATGACATGACATAAGAAAAAACAACATCGTATTAGATCATGGTCCACACAATGCTATTTGGATCTGGTCAACTATATAACAAATGTCATTCTACCTTGTATATATGAAATATGTAATAAAATATCGTACATTATACGGCTAAACAAATGTTTAATAAAATAATTTAATTTTGAAGAGAAAATGGAAATGAAATAATTAATACAAACATCCATTTTTTTTTTGAATACTACTAACTCTATTACAATGCAGTATCTGTTCATAACTACTTTCTCAACCTATTGAAGCACAAGAGTTCCACTGAGGAACGAACCAACCACCTCCCGTATAAAGGGAAGGGTTTGATGCCACTGGACTACAAGGTCCTTAGCTAATACAAACATCCATAATAATAAAGAAATGTAAAATTGGAAAAAAAAAGTTTAAACAGATTATACAAATTATTATATTTTTAAAGGTGTCAACAATTTAGAGAGAGAAAACAAAATCTAAAAGAATTTGAAAAAGTGAAATGCTTATTACCTCTACAAAAATCACACAATTTTTGTTACTCCTGATGTTGTTATTTTTTTTGTGGTTAGTTTTTCCCTTCTTTTTTTATTTTCTTTTTTATTTTTTTTTAATTTCAAATTTTTACTCACTACAAAATGCTATATTAGAGAATGAGTTCGTGTGAGTAGTAAATGTAGTAGAGAGAAGTAGGGTCCTTTGTAAATATATAGTAAAGTTACTTTGTAAATATATAGTAAAGTAAGCACAATGTAAATACTAACACAACACTTTTTTTTTTTTGAGGAACTAACACAACACTTAATTATATCAAATACATGTTCTATTCCTATTTAAAATTTAGCACATTTGGCTTTTATATAATTTTATTATATAAGTTTAAATGCTAAGTATTTTTACAAATTAAAGAACAATATTCGCGTCATGTGTTTCTCAGGAATTGAAAAATAAAAAATTCATTCATTATTGTCAAGAATATATATGTTATCATATGTATATCCAAATATGTTATTTTTAGAGGAATTGAGCCTTTATCGAAAGTTGACTGGATCAAGGAAGTTGAGGCCTACGATTTAGTTAGGCATAAAGAGCGATTGGGGCCTAGGGACAAAGTTTGTGTGGCAAAAAGTAATAGACAAGGAGTTTTTGGTTAAAATGAGAATAAGTGGAACGTTTTAGTTTACAAAGTGTAAATGACAATAAAGTCTGAGGGACAGAAGGTGTAATGCTAGGGATTTGAGGTCAATTTGCAAAAGACAATAAATTAAAACATAGGGCTCTAAGTACGAAATGACTAGGAATTAGGGGTGAAAAGTACAAATATTGGGAGTGGGGAGTGGGGAGGTGGACTAGCCTTTGAGGGTAGGCTACCCCACCATATTGGGCGTTGTGGCTCAACATCGTGGCTGGTTGAGCCACGGTTGACGTGCTTCTCGTTGCTGAGTTTGGCGTGAAGTAGTGGTAGGTTGGTGTGGACAACCATGATGGGGTGGCAACAAGTGATGATTGGGTGATGAGGTAGCAGAAGTTAGCACCTGGCTGACGAGGTGGCAGTGACTGGTGGCTGGTTGGTAAGGTCTGGTTACATATGGCATGAAGGTAGGGGATATGTGGAGGTGTGTGTGGTACGTGGCATGGGCAATAACGGATTAGCAATAGCTGGCGACTGCTTGACAAAGTGGCAACAACTAGCATCTATCTAGTTGGTGTGTGGGGAGTGGGGTGGCGGGCTTCCCCTATTTTCGGGCTTGCTATACGTGTCCAAAGAAACAAGTTGTAGTTGTTTATTGGCACATGATTCCACTCATTTTCCATGGAAGAAGGGCTTCTTACACCTATAATAAATAGCATCGCATCTTAGTCTAAACGAGATCATCATCTAGACATCCTTCTCACTCTGTCTTAGTATGATCTTCTCTCTCTTGAAGTAGCCTAACTTGGAAAACTAGGTGGCTAGAATCTTGGACTAGCAAACTAAGCAATTGTTTTAGGCCTAAGTGATTCAGAATTATTTATTTATTCAATTATAGTCCAGAAAGGGTCTTTTACGATTCATTTTATTATTTAATCTATTTCGATTATTTGTAATGGCTAAAAATAGTCCTAATACTCAATTTTCATGTTAGCAGAAAAACTGAAATAAGAATACATGCAATTCAATTCAAAAGTAGCATACTTGCGCAGCCTTTGAAATGCACCTCCCTTTCGCAATATCCACCTAGAAAACACATCATCATCATTATCGATCCCGTGCTATTTCGCTCTTATGTTTACTTTAAAAACACCAAATAAATATGATATTTTTGCCGTACCTCGTAAAGAATTACTATTTTTTTTAAAAATGATTTTTTTGATGTCAAATAATTAAAATAAAGTACAAAATATTACATCCTAAATTTTTACTTTGCAACTTCACTTTTTTGATGCATAGTATTTATTGAAATTATCATAAATGACATATGCATTAAGAAAGTAATGAAATTAGAGTGATTAAAGCAGTGATGATGAGTTTTAAGCAGTTTGATTCTTTCAATCACACATTTCTCACATAACTTTTACTCCTTAAATTTGAAGTTTTACAATTAGAGTGATATATAGATTATTTCAATCACTTCAACTAGAATTTATCCAAATTTTCTTACGAAGAGTAGTTTAATTCAATAGTTATTGATTTTTTAATTAATAAATAAAGCCAATAACATTATGGTCTAATGTTACAAATTGAAGTGGCTATCCCAAATGGATAGGGAGAAAATTTAAATAAAAAGTGAAAAAAATAATACGGAGTATATTTGTTTCTTTTACATTTATCTCCAACTAAACTAATTTTCAAATCAATATTAATATATATACACTTCAAATAGTATATGGGATTAAAATGGAATTCAATGTTTGGACTTTGGAGCAGCTATACTACAAGAGTTATATTATTATGTGTATTAATTGGTTATAAGAGTGGGCCGTTTTTCATTTATTTCTCTTTTACTTAATCAATGCAAGTCATTTAATGAAGTTAATAATTAAAAAAAAAATACACAACATTTTTTTGTTCTCTCTACCAAAAGGTTGAATCCCCAATCCCAATAAGGGCCTTCGCGCCCCGGCCGGACAGAGCATATGAGACGATGTAAATCATGGTAACTCAGTTGAACAAAGATGCTAGACATTTGCTTACTGTCCACAAGGATTATGTTATTAGAATGGAAAAGAGATAGCTCGCATGGCCAACTCTATTACTAGATTGTGGACAAGTACCTAAGATCAAAGATTCTAAACGTGATGGTCGCAGTGTAGAAGTTACACTCAATATGATGAGTTACATTCCTTGTGGACACCAGATCGATACTGAATCTCCCACATAAAATTATCGTGATTTATTCTTCCTCTATCTTATTGAATCGAGATGTGAAGGTTTTTAGGGGACCACAGATGTTTAAATTTTAAAATTTGAAGGATCATGTGTGGTTAATTTGAATTACAGTGCACACCAAAAAAAAAATTGAATTACAGATAGTTACAATTTAAAAGTCAAAAGATCATGGGTGATCAATTTAAAAGTCTAATACTAAACGTGACAAAATTACTGAAGAACCCATATGACATTTAACTCAATATTGGTAGCATTAATGAGTTTCCAGCATGAAGAGTGGATTATTATTGGAGATGGAGCTGAGGAAGAGATGGGATGAAGTTTCCAATTCCAAGGCTGATTTGTGAAAAGCTTTGGGTTGGGTCCCCTACGTAGACTCTTAGCTGTTTCCTAAAGAGCCCCAAGTGGGTTCCCCTTTTCCTATCCCACACTGCATGCATGTATCATCATGCTCAATAAATTCTATGACTTTTTAGGTTTTGGGTTTTTCACCGTTTTTGGAAATGCTGTTCAGCGATATGATATCATGAGATTAATTGGGAAATAAATAGGCAAAAGGGTCAAATATACCCATGTACTATCAAATGTATTTTTTGATACTTACAAATACGTGCAATCTCTTGAGTGCATTCTGCATATCATTGCATACCGTGTAATTTTATAAAGTGTATATATTTAGAGTCACGGATCATACATGTACTTGATAGTGTTTAAAAGGTGCACTTTACATTTACGTGCAAATTTTTATTTGATATGTTATCTATACACAAACAATCATTTATACAATTTATATTTCGAATCAAAGATTAAATAAATTTAGTTTTGAATGTGTCCAAATTATTTGACATTTTTCTTTAAACTCCTTCAAATCACTCGCTTTATATTACGGGTCAATTTTGACGTATTGAATTTTAATTTTAACATAAATTATGAAAAAGTTATAAAGGGACAAAATAAGTTGTGTTATCTAAACAAATATTTCCTTAACTAGTTAGTTTTTAAGCTAATCAATATATATATATATATATATATATATATATATATATATAACTAATTTAAAAGATATTTTAAGAAAAAAAAATCTTTTTTTTTTCATGGATCTATTTTTTGGTGATGATCAATTGATCATGAGGAAAATGTACTTGTATCCCCTACACGAGGGTGTGCACAATGTAAATCCCGATACTGTATAATAACTCGTAAATTATACAGAAGAGATAAACTGCCATGTGAAACAGGGTCAACCGATAAGATATTGACATTGTGGATCTATTTTTATCAATTAAAAAACTGTTTATTTTTCACCTTTATTAAATCTCTACCTACTATTCATGAATCACACTTGAACCCTAATCATATTATTTACTTTGCATACCACTCTGAATCTCCGATTTAAGTAAAAATTGAAATAAATTAGTTTTTTCTTCCTTCATTTGATTTCTATGGTCCAAATATTCCTACCTATAAGAAAACAAATTAAACAAACAAACACACACACATATATTTATTTATTTATCTATTTCTGATAATGTGATAACCTACCTTCAACTTATTATGTGA
>CM008342.1:23082562-23100736 GCA_002525835.2 Ipomoea batatas | reverse complement strand
CATCATTTCAAGAAATTTGTTTGAAGTAACGCCTATGAGAACATTGGATTCCTGGTAAAGGTGATTAGAGGAGTACTAGATTGCATATTTGATGAGCAGATTATGTATGTGGGTGTAGGTAGGTTACATAAAATATTTGGGAGAATGTTACATAAAATACTTGAAATCACTGATTCTCATGCATCCTTATTATAAGTGTAAGAGCCTTTAAGTGTCGTTTATCACGGTAAGTGCGTAATTAGGCAGCTTTTGTTTAATATAATTGTATGAGAAATTAAAGTATGAGGTTTTATGTATAGTGAGGTTTTTGGGTGATTTTTGAGGTGCAACGTAGGAAAGAGAATAGCGAAAGAGAAGAAGGAAAAAAGAAAAAAATAAAATAAAAATAATAAACTTGATTTTTCAAAAAAAAAAAAAAAGCATTGACGTGCGGGGCGAGCCCCGTGCACGAAACGTGCACTGCTTTGAGTCCAATTCTTTCTCCACTGTACCGCGAGACTCACAAAAGGTTCTCTTTCTTCTCTCTCTTTTCTCTATGTTGACAAATCTATTCTAAAAAAATCATGTAAAAACTACTAACATTGATTACAGTACAAACTATAAAGTTACTGAATCTGATGAAGCATCTGTCCTGTCGAGTGTCCACCATTATTTGCGGCTAAATTGTTACTATATGTGCCATTTCCACCGCTGCTTTTTTACCCCTTCTTTCTTCTAATACTCTATGCACTCTAATATTTTTTACTGTATTTGGGTTCCAAGAAAAACTTAGGTAAAATCTTGTCCATAATTGATAAGCTTAATCCCTACACTGTCGTTATTGAGTTTCGAACTTTAGTCTCTTCTCCTAAATACTGCCTACTGAACCACTTAACTAAGCTCATGCAAACAATATTTTCCTTTATTTGTTTGTATGGTAGGTTGATAACACATTCTGGTTGATTTTGATAAAAATAAATAAATAAAAAGAGTAAATTTTTATTTTTATTTTTCTTTCTCCAATAAAAAGTGGATCATACTTTTACTCTTAAAAGATACGTCTTATTTTATGTGTCTGATTTGATTAACAAGTTTTGACTAAAGTTATTTTTAATTCAATTTTTCATAAGGTTAAGTTTAATATTAATATACAAAATTTATATATATTGAAACTACATTAAAAGTACTATGAAACACCAAAAAAAATTTAAAAAAAATTAAAAAAATTAAAAAAAAAAAAGCAAAGAAGTCATAGTTGGGTTGACCAATGAATAGTAAACATAACAAGTAAAATGAGACAAAAAGAGTATAAATTTCTCTAGTTTTTTGAAAAATGAAAAATAAAGGGTTTTTAAAATTAAATGATAAAAAAAATGAATGACATTATTTTTCAACTTAGCATACCAACTTATAAAATATTTTTTCAATATTTTTCAACACAAAATAAATAACCACTTTTGAAAATACGCTCATAAAATTGAGATGCATAGGCTTGAAAGGTTTTAATCTTTAAGGGGAGCGGCAACGTTTAGGCGCACTTGAATAGACATACCTTGAAAATCTTGAAGATTACGCCATGAAAGATTATGGTTTGTACTCTTTTTTCCTTAGCTAGGCTTATCCCTAGTTAGTTTTTTAAGCTAAGATTTTTTATGAGGTAACTGGTGTAACACATGATTTCACATACTTTGTGTACTCTTTTTCTCAAATAGGTTTTTCCAGCGAGATTTTGAATGATACATGAGTATAGTAAGATAATGGCTAAGGGAGAGTGTCATAAATATATGTGTTTATGGCCATTATCCTATTTTTCCAGTATGTCTTACTTATGCAGTTTTTTTCATTGTATATGAATATCTCCAGTTGTCTAATGAATGGACGGTTTTTGAGTTCTTGAATTCATCTTATTCTTCTTTCTTTTTCTCTGTGTATTAATTGTTTTGAGCGTACAATTACACAAGACTTACACTTGAAGATTAAGCGAAGAAGGCCGCCAACTTTTAGCAATTTAGTTATTAAGTTCTTTAGTGAATTAATTGAGCATGTATATGTGTATCACTAATCGATATATGGGCAAGAAAAATGCATACCTAGTACATCATTTTAATGACTTAATTAGAATATCACATACAATGCAAATATACGACGATGCATTTATGTATAATTGACATTAAAAAATAGATTAATTTGCTGATTGTGTATTAATTATTTCTCATGTTTTGGTTTTGAATTCAGGTGGTTGGTCGATGAAGAATGAAGACTTTTTATGCCCTTTTTTGAATGAGTTTTGAACTTTTCAACTTTGGACTATGGTTTGTCAAAATTGAAGTAATTTGATTATTTCAAGCATTGACTTGTAACATTGGACTTTATGTTTGTATTTAATTGTGCAATTTTTTAATTTTCAGTGTAACAGATATATACTACTAACTGAAAGTCTGAAACTAAAAGTTTGGCTTCAATCAATTATAACAAAAAAAAAATCAGTTATTCAATTTTTAACAAATTACAGTTAACTAACCGATGCTTATATTCAGTGTTGAAAAAATCACTAGGCGTTCTTAGGGCCTCCGGTGGGTGCCTAGGCGCTCTTTTTTATTACTCCTCCGTCCCATTTATGTGTCGGGTTCGGTATGCGAGGTTCAACTTAAGTTATTTACAATTTAACTTTTCATAATATTAAGTTTAAAATTAGTATGTGAATTTTATATATTTAGAAACTACATGAAAAGTACTATTTAATACGAAAAATTAAATTTAAAAATTATAAGTAAATACTAATGAAATAAGCAAAGAAGACAGAGTTGGTTTGACCAATGAGCAATAAACGTGACAGATAAAATGGGAAGAGAGAATATTATTTTTAAAAATTTTTAAGACTTGATAATTATAAACTATTTAATACTTTAATAGTTAATTCTAAAACATTAAATATTAACCTAAAAAACATCTATAACTATTGTAAATTGTATAAAGATTTAAAGAATCAAAACACAATTCCATAAAATCACAACTCACAAAGTATCAACTTATTAGTTCCAAACTTCCAATTCAATTAATAGAATCATAGAGAAAATAATCAAGTCCAAACTCCGAACGACGTTGTTTTGAATGATTTAGGGTTATTTTGCTCAAAACAATATCGTTTTGAACTAAATATCCCATTTTAAAAAGGGTCATACTTGTGTGAGACCGTCTCACGGATCCTTATTCGTGAGATGGGTCGGGGTGGGTCAATGCACCATGCAAATGCCATACTTATATGTGCAAATGTCATACTTATATGCTCAAATATAACACTAATCAAGAATACAATTTTTGGTACTTATTAGAGAAAAAGTAATACATTTTTTATAATAAGTAATGTTGACAAGTGTCTTTTACTTATAAGGGCAAATATAATACTTTTGTAGAAAAAGGTAATACTTTTAAATCGAAATGTAAAAGTATTGTATTTTCTCTTAAAAGTATTACGTTTACCCTTATAAGTAACAAAAATCTATTCCTTATTAGTATTACATTTGAGCATATAAGTGTTACATGTGCATGCATCTTGACCCGACCCGTCTCATGATGAGACGGTCTCACACAAATTTTTGCCTTTTAAAAAATAAGAGAACAATAGCTAATCGATTGAGGCAGTCAGACGACTAACCAGAGCCTAGCAGCTGAGTGTAATTTTTACACCATTGCTTATAGCTACCTATCTCCACAATCACCTATATACTCGCCATCACCATGACCTACTTACCCCTTACCCCTGCCACCATTGCCAAATACTACATATTCATTTCGATTATATTTTTTCTCACCGATCACTACCTACTTATATACCATGTCATTACCTACTTAATTAGTATTATAACTATTTTTTTTTTAAAACAAAGGAGGAGTAAATCCAAGGTCGTTAATTGACCCTCACAGTGTTGGTGCTTCCCAAAAGGCCCAGTTCATCGGCTCTTAGAAGCTTCTCGATTTCTCTTGGTGGTTCCTCAAACCACATGGTATCCTCATTTTGATCCCTTCGGAGCTTCGTCATGGCGTCAGCGACTTTGTTTTGTTCTCTTGGTATGTGGCTTATCTTGACTTCCCAATCTCTGTCCAGTAAATTTCTGCAAAGCTCTACCAAATTCCTAGCTCGTCCCTCGTACTCTTCGCGCCCATGAACAAGGCTGATAGATTTAGCACAGTCTGTTTCAAGATCAATTTTGCGATGGCCCAACTCCCACGCCTTCTGCAGGCCGGTGTAAATTCCCCATATTTCTGCTTCAAGGGGTGTGCAGATGCCAATGTTCCTCGTGAAGGCTCTTAGGAAGGTAGCATCCGCATTTCGAAATATTCCTCCGCTTGTAGCTTGGCGAGATGAGCCAACGCCTCCATCTGTATTGATTTTGATCCACCCGCGCTCCGGTGGTTGCCATGGCCGGTTCCTTCTCTCGTCTCTGCGTTGCCTTTCTCGTGGTCCTTCTGCCCTCTCAAGTGCTGTTTCAATTTCCGTAAATTGCCTTCGCAGCCACTCGGTTTTGGCCTTGATCTCCTTTTCCACTCCGTTGAAGATTAAATCATTTCTCCATTTCCATATCCACCAGGCTGTAATCGCGAATCTCGCTCTCCGTTGTTTCCACTTCTGACCGCCAGGGGTACCTGTCAAGTTAATAGTTAGCCAAGCGTCAAAATCCACTGAAATCAATGTACCTGACTGCTCCTCAACGTTGATGCTTTTCCAGACTGCTGCTACTGCCGGGCAACTTCTTAGAGTATGCTCTACATCTTCCTTTTGTGCTCCACATATTGTACACCGTTCATCCAAGGTGAAACCTCTCTTCTTTCTTTCGGCATTACACATGATTCTCCCATGCTTTACCAGCCAGAGAAAGAAACGGATTCTGTTAGGCACTCGTAGTTTCCATATGCCTTTCCACTCGTCTCCTTCTTCATGCATGTTCCCATGCATTATTAGATTATATGCTGATTTGGTAGTGAAAGAGTTGCATGCATTAAGTCCCCATCCCATCAGGTCTGGTGTCTCCTCGTCAACCATTACCACCTTCGCTGCAACTTCCCTTCTTTTCTCCGGGTTGAGTCCTACGTCTATGTTGTTCCAGACCCAAGTTCCTCCACTCCAGAGATCCGCGACCTGCATCTCCTCTTCGTTCTGACGAAGTGGACCTATAATATGGTTCCGCAGGGGATCGTTGCCGATCCATCTGTCCGTCCAAAAGGAGGTATTCCTCCCGTTTCTAACCACCTTCACAACTCCCCTTTTAATCACTGGAGCTGCTGCACAGATTCCCTTCCAAACATTAGAGTCATTTCGCTTTCTCTTTATATTCTCCACCTGAGCTTGTGCCTTCATGTACTTGCAAATTAAGACCTTAGCCCAGGTACTTTTGGACTCTTTAATGAGCCTCCAACCTAGCTTAGTGAGTAACGCAATATTGAGTTCGCGCATGGATTTAATCCCCAGACCTCCTTGATTCTTTGGCTTTGTGACCGTATTCCAATTCACCAAACTTATTTTTCTCCCCGTACCATCTCCTCCCCATAAGAAGCTCCTCGTTTTCTTGTCAATTGCATCACATACGCCTTTCGGAATGAGCATTGTTTGCATGGAGTAGGATGGTAATGCATTGAGGACTGATTGGACTAAAACCTGTCTCCCAGCAAGGCTTAAGAAACGCGTTTTCCATCCTTCCAACTTTCCCTGTACTCGATCCATGATGTTCTTACAATGTTCATTGGTTATCCTTCCATGCAGAGATGGAACCCCGAGGTATCGTCCCAAGTCCGAAGTCATGGGAATGCCCGCCATCGTGGATAGTAGCTCCGCCTTTTGCCTACACACATTAGTCGAAAAGAACATGTTAGACTTTGATTTATTAATCTTTTGGCCCGAGTACTTACAGAAGGTGTCGAGGCATTGCATGATTGTGCGGATTTGGTCTTCTTCCGCTTCTGCAAACAGGACCATGTCGTCAGCAAAGAAGAGATGTGAAATGGATGGCCCATTTTTAGACGTTTGAATTCCCTTCCATCTTCCTTGTGCAACAGCTCTAGTGATAATGTGGCCGAGTCTTTCGATACATAAAACGAACAGATACGGCGAGATGGAATCTCCTTGTCGAACCCCTCTTTCAGGTTTGAAACGCTCAAGCTTTTTTCCATTCCACAGAATCGACATTCCAGCAGAATCTACACATTTCATTATGTTCCTAATCCACTCGGTACTCATACCCGCTTCTTCTAGGGTTGACCTTATGAATCTCCAGTCCAACCTATCGTACGCTTTCTCTAGATCAATCTTCAGAATCATGTACCCCTTACGACCTTTCCTGGTTCTAATAGTGTTCAGGACTTCCTGATATATAACAATGTTATCCGTTATTTGTCTGTTTGCTACGAAACTGCTCTGATTGGGGCAAACAAGGTCCGGCATGATAGTCTTAAGCCTGTTAGTCATAACTTTGGTTACGAGCTTGTAGGCGACGTTGCAGAGACTGATAGGCCTCAACTGGCTAACCCTCTCCGGGTTCTCCACCTTAGGAATTAGGACTAGGTTTGTTTCGTTGAGACCATCCGGGATGTCCCCAGTAGACCAAAAGTCTGCGACCAGCTTATACATGCAATCTCCAACTGTGCTCCATTGTTGTTGATATAACATGGCATGAAAGCCATCGGGTCCCGGGGCTTTAAGAGGAGCCATTCCCATCATGGCCTCCTTTACCTCTTCTTTAGACACTGCCCTGTTAACCCTACGCCATTTCTCTTCGTCAACTTTTGGAAATAAACCAGTTATCTCAATTGAGTCTTCTGCGACATCCTCTTTCGTGTACAACTTTATGTAGAAATCCTGAACCATGTTTTCCATCTGCTCCGTGTCCTGAGTCCAAACGTTATTATCTGTCATCAGTCCGTGGATTCTCCCTCTCGCCCGGCGAACCAACGTCGATGCATGATAGAATTTAGTATTGCGGTCTCCCGATTGGATCCAGTCCTCTTTCGATTTTTGGAACCATTTGAGTTCTTCTTGGTGGAGAACTTCCTCAAGTTCCTCTTTGAGTTGTCTTTCAAGTTTAAGGAGTCCATTGTGTGGGTGACAATCCATGCTCCGCTGAATTCCTTCTATTCTAGCCAGAAGCTTTTTCTTCTTTCCTTCAATGCTTCCAAACACCTCTCTGCTCCATTTCGAGCAGGTAGTCTGCATATTAGCGATATTATGCATGACGGACTGGTTCCTCTCCCATCCCTTCTCGATCAGAGTTTGAAAGCTTGGGAGTCTGCTCCAGGCAGCTTGAAACTGGAAAACGTATTGTTTTGGAGCTTCATTTGCAAAGCCCATCTCGACAAGTAGCGGAGCGTGGTCCGAACACACCCTAGCTAGGTGTGTTACCTTCGTCTCCGGGTATTTGTTGATCCATTCCAGGTTGCACAGCGCTCTGTCAAGTCGAGCCCCAGTGAACGTAGAGCTATTCCTTCCTCTTGTCCAAGTGTACCTGGCACCAGAGAAACCAAGATCAATTAATCCTTCTTTGAAGACCCAATGTCTCATACCTGCACATCTATGATTATGGAAATTGTCCGGGTTGCTGACGTCCTCCATGCAGGTTACGGCATTGTAGTCGCCCATCGTTATCCATTCATCGTTGAGAGGGTAATTATCTCCCGACAGCGTTTCCCACAGCTTCTTCCTAAGATAGTGAGCCGGGCTGCCATAGACGAAGGAAAACAGCCCGACTTTCTTCTCCCCCCTGCTCACTTTAACTAGCACAAACTGTGGGTTGGTTGCTATGATTTCTACCATAGTATTGTTTCTCCACATGAGCCAAATTCCTCCGCTGAAGCCCACGGCTTCCACTCGAATCCAAGTGTCAAACCCGAAAGCTTTACAAGCCTTGTCCGCAGCACTGCCAGAAATGCGTGGTTCCAGCAGGCATACCAAATCAGCTTTGGTTTTCTGAATCAACATAAGAAGAGCTCGTCTAAAGCCATTAGACGCAGCCCCCTGGCAATTCCAACTTATTATCTTCATGATAAAACAAAACAGGAAAGCGGCGACGAAGCACACAAAAAACAAAGACAAGAGCAGCTCACTACTCCGCGCCTCCTGGGCCAGACGAGCATTGGCCCTCGGTAAAATCCGCATCAACCATAGGATCCCCCGTGGTACCATCCTCTGTCGTTCGTTCCCCGTCCGGTGGGTCCTGATGATGATCTCCCACACTGGCTTGAAAGGTGAACACTTCCGTTCGACTCCCCTCCTCTGTGATCATTGTTGTCTCCACTCTGTTTCCCTTGTCGAAGCCTCGCACCACCGTGTGGTTTTCTGTCTCGGCAGCCTGGTTCCCTTGTCTTTTGCTCTTATCAGTGCTCCTATTTCCTTCCTTAGCTTTATACACCGTCTGCTTTCCCTTGGATTTCGCTCTGTTAGTCGTTGTCTTTTCATTAAGAAGTTGGGCTTCTATAATCTGCACTTGGGGTCTTTTTCCTCTTCCCGCCAACATTGCACCTGTTGGGCCTTCCGTTCGTTCCATCGCCATTTGCTCCTCTTGTGTTTCTTCCTCTGATTCCTCCTCTAGATTCTCTAAAGCTCCAAAACGTGAGTTGTCCCAGATTTTAAATCCTTCCTTGTTAAAGTTGAAATTATTTCCTTCCTGGATCCACCCTGACTTCCCTCTGGAATTTGTATTCTTACCTTCTGTGTTTTTCCCGTTAGTTCGCTTAGGATCCACGTTGTTTTGGTAACTCCTTGGTTTTCGGTTTGCAATCATCCAGCTTCCATACTTATCCCCTAACGGTCGAGTGACACCCTGATTTCGCGCTCTTTCATCTCCAACTTTCCATGTAGGACCTTGCCTTGTCTCCGCCGTTGGGTCGGCTGAGTTCGCCGGACTTTCACCCTCACCTGTCGGCTCTGTGTTTTCCGGCTGATTATCCTCTTGCTTGCAGCCCTCTCTCCGGTGCCCCACCATACCGCACTTGAAACAAACAAGGTGAAGACCCTCGTACTCAATTGTCCTCATTTTGTTCCTCAGTGTGAACCTCGCGAGCAAGGGCTTCGTGATATCCACTTCCACACAAACTCGCGCGAAAAGTCCTCTAGATGCCATGCTTGTCGCATGGTCTACTTTCTTTGCCTTCCCTATCATGTCTCCAACTCTCATCAGAAAATCATAATCATAATATTCTATTGGAAGACATGGAAATCGCACCCATACTAGGAGCCTTTGAGTTGTATCTCTCATGGGATCAAAATCGGGCTCCCACTCTTTGACGGCGAGGCAGTGATCCAAGACGGTCCACGGCCCTCCCAATTTTGCATGCTCATAGTCGGCCACGGAAGAGAAACGAACCAGAAAAAAACCATTTTGAATTGCTATAAGATCCATCCCTGATTTGGGATTCCATATGGTGCGCAGACGCCGTAGCATGTAGTTATATCCGACGGTTTTCCCCAGCACCTTGATGATGAGTGTGTTCTCCCATCGTTTCCGCATTCTTCTCTTTTCCTCTTTCGTGAGTTTAATCACAGGGCAGTCCGGGTCATCATCTGGTTGTTCACCGGCTTCATCGTCCGACACATCATCTGTTATGTCTTCTCTGTCTCTCAATCCTGTTAAAGCTCTCCTAAAAGAGATCGGCGGTTTTCTTCCGGCCTGAACAGGATTATAACTATTTTCATTACCATTATTATCGATCACTTACTTTATCCATTACTATTATATCGGCTTACTCTATCTCTTCTAGTTTGTACATATCCCTACCACAACCACTTACCCTATCACTCGATGCCATTATCGATGTCCTATTTTTTTTTTTTTGTATTTATGTTTTTATATAATAACAACATATGAATTTTAAATTTTATAAATTCAAATTAATTAAAGTTAAATATATTTTTCTAATCTTTCAAAAAAAATAAAATGAAAAGTGAAAACATTTATTTAAAACTTGGGTTTAAGATTCTCATTTCAAACCTTTTTTTTCTTGAAATATTCAATTTAAAATTTTACATCAAATTTTATATCAGTTGACGTGATTCAATTTGTACCAAGTAAATTATTATTAAAATTAGAATTGAATTGGGATTTAGGTTTCTTTAGTTCAAGAATTAAAATTTAAGTAACATTACTTTCTACTTTTTACGTGTCCCAACTCCCACCGTAATTTTTATCCTTCTAATACATAATTTCTTTAATTTCAAGCACGAATTGAATTATGAAGTTTTTATCCTTAGTAATTGATCTGATGGCTAGTGTTTTGATTCCTGAGTGAAGATATGCAAATTATTGTGTAAAGTGCATTTTAATATATTAAAAGTACATTATTTGTGTATTGAATATACATTATTTGATTGTATATAAAATAATGTATTTTCAGTACTCAAATAATTAACTTTCAAATAATGTACTTTACATACACAAATAATGTATTTTTAGTATATTAAAAATGTACTTTAATTTTATTTATAGTCAACACAGATGTGTAGACTATGGTTCATGTAATAATGATTGGTGAAGATATCAATAAAGCTCGTAAATTATTTTAATCAATGACATCTCACATTTTAAGAAGACGAGAAAAATGTGTAACCACTATTCGAGAGTGCACACTAATTAAATATTTTTTAGGTTTTTACACTAATTAAACATTACTTTTGTGTAATAACTTATAAATCTTATAAAAAAAAAATTATATTTAAAAGAAATTATGTGTCCCAAGTTGAATCGAATTATTTCAAAATTTTAAATTTATTTGGTCCCAGTTTACCAAATCTGGGAAGAGTCAATAATCAATAATTGCATCTGAATGCGTGCAACATATATTTTAGTGCAAATTTATTTTCTTTATTGGGAAATGATCATTTGAGATAGAGAGGGTAACTTCTGACTTTATTTGGAAATAAACTAACACGTTTGGTTAACTTAAGAGATTAAACACGAAATATTTTTATAGTTTATCTTTCTATCTGTTTAAAATTTTCTGTTTTGAAGATCAGCTATTTATCCTTTACAGAAAATATAGCTATTACAAAGCAATTGTTATACCGTGGACCATACAACATGGTTGATACGACAATTGTGTTGAAAGGAAACTGTAGTTGCGCGGAACAGAGATCATTTCATTCGTCTGGAACTACAGTTGTGTTGAACTGATACTGCAGTGTGTTGAACGGATGAAACAACTTCTGTTCCGCGCAATTGCAGTTCTCTTTCAACACAACTGCAATATCAGTTCAATACAATTGCAGTATAAATATAAATGTGCAAATGTGCAATTCAACTATTAGCTTAGCCTTTTTAGTTGAAATAGAGCACATGCTGCAATTTGGTATCAGAGCCAACCTCATATCAAAATTTAGGGTCCGAATCCCTGTGCCATCCGATAAAAAAAAAAAACTATGGTTCACATGTTGCTTGGAGCTCATCAAAAAATAATCGGTCCGTACACGTGAGGGCGCGTGTTGAACATATAATATATAAACATAAATGTGCAATCAAACTATCAGCTTAGACTTTTTAGTTGAGATGGAACATATCTTTCTATTTTTATATTATAGAAATCTTCACTGGATTTTTTTGGCAATGTACATGATGATAGTCTAAATGCTATTAAGAGAGAGATAAGAAAATGCCCCTTCATATGATAGAGATATGAAGATCTTGAATTAAATGTCTAGTTTGGTCATGGCTTTGCATATTTATCGATGGTCGGAGCTAATCTATGTGAAAAATATTGATAGAGGAAAGCATGTGTCCCATAGAGTCAATTGAGCCGGATGAGTCGAGGTCCAAGAGTTAATTGGGTCTAGAGAGTTATTGGCACTCATGGATAAAGTTTGGAGATCTAAACAATGAGGGAGCATAGTTTGAGTAGTTGAGGTGCAAAGATTGAGGAGACGTACGTGGTACATAATGTGAATAAGTACAAAGTTTGGAATTAGAGTGTAAAGAAGCATATTATCAAAAAAAAAAAGAGTGTAAAGAAGCATGAAGTTTAGGGTGCAAAAGATAAAGATGCAAGGAGTTCAAGGTCTGAAAATAGTGAGGTACAAAGCTCGAGAAGCAGGGGTGCAATGGCAAGAAGTAGGGTGTAGGATACTGGGGGCTAGGGCTTGGCACCACAATCGGGGGCAACTAACCCACCTGCGTGGGACGATAATGACCCACGACTCATATGCGAGGAGATGCTCCACACTGGCTGATAGGGAGTAGGGCTGATTCGTGCCCTAATTGGAAGCATGATACGAGGGCAGGGCAGGGCACGGGGTCTCGCCTGTATACCAAGACGTAGAGACATGATTATGACCATATACGTTGTTTAATATAAAACTCTTTTTCATACCACAATTACTCATTACGCATTACAAGCATTATTGAACTTAGATGGAGACATATAAACATATTACTATATATATAATATTAAATACATAAAATACGAAATTCTTTAATTGTATATATTATGCGTACGTGACACAAATACGTTTAATGTTTCCGTGCAAGAAGCTAACGGGTAAATTCTTAAGCACTAAGGTAACCATAGGATTCTTTTTTTAATTTGTTTAACGTATTTTGGTCGCATGTAATTGTCCAATTTTGTTTGGATATTTTGAGGGAACAGTAGACATCGAATTTGTGCGCAGATGTTGACATGCACCAGCGACCATGAATAAGTGATGAGATGAGATGTCACACTATTTTCATCTTTGGAATTTGGTGGTTACAACTTCCCATTGTTCCATGATTTGAAAGGTTTCACATGAAATGTTCATTCCTCATACAATTCCGCAAACTTATAACGTCAATCCTAAACTACTCTCTCTCTCTCTCTGCAATGGGACACATTGACAGGATTCTCAAATGTGATGAGGAGAATATAAATTCATCGTCAAGTACTTTGTGCTCAGTTGATACTTTATGTAGCTCTTCTTTAAAGAAGGTAACAAGATCAAATTGCGGTGGTGGGATATTAACAGCAAATTATACCACGGACTAAGGTCTACCTTGCATTGTAGACTCAGGTGAAAAAATAACTTTCAGATTTTGTATCTGCAGTTGACAACAATTATCAAGTGTTATTTGCTTACATGTACATAAACTATTAACTGATGTAAGCACATGATGTTTTAATTGAAGGTACAATAAAATTTTTGTATTATGGTTCACAATGCAATATGAACCCTAGTCCATTGTATAACAATTGGGTATTAACTTTTTGAGCTACAACAAATAGAAAAATTACATTGAACAGATACTACCTTGTAATGTAGTCGATAGTACTCAAAAAATATAAAGTAATTCAAGTATAACTTAGTTATAATACAAAATTTTGAATTGATTCTAGTTTTGATTATCGGATTTAAAATCAATCATCAATTTTAATTATTAGAAACATATTACTTTAGCTATCACCTTTTTTTTCTTTTTTTTTTTTTACAACAAATCGTATCTACATCACCGTGGAACTAATTCCAATTCGACCCTAGTCGGGTTCAAAAAATTTGACTCTTTTCATCTTGCTTGGGAGAATTCCTGATTTAACTTTATGATTGCATTAGTAATCCATTTACTAACTACTCCAAGTTGTCGGGTTAATCTTCGTGTTATTTTCAATTGTTGCTGACTAATTACTATACACATGTAATTGATTTTGGAATGTTTTGTAAACCACTAATCTGTCAATTTTTGCCAAATTTGCTTGACAAGCCACATTGTTAAAATTAGCTTAGTGTTTAGTAGAGTGAAGTCAAAATGTAAAAAATAATAATTTTTGGGTTAATAAATTGTATTTATTTAAATTAAAAGATATTTTTGGGATAATGGAGTGTTTAGTTGAAAATTGAAAATGTCCCGTCAAAGCCTTAATTGGATGAGAGAGTCAATTCTAGTCTAAAAAGTCAAATATATATCCACTTGAAAAGTATTGATTGGATTAGTGAAGCCATACATACCACCATTGGTTGACTAATTAAATCACTACGTGCGCATCAAATACAGCAACTCTACATATATGCTGCAAACAAAGCACAATATCAATATCTTACTTTTTACATAAGAACATCCTTATCAGTGGAGTTTTTTCGCGGTTATTAAGGAGTTTTTGTAAATGTGATTAGAAAAGAGAAAATGGGAGAAATAATGAAAAAAAAATCTGATTTTACAAAAATAATAATAATAATAATAATAAGCAAATGTCAGGCGCGTCTGACGCGCCCACTGGGCGCATTTGTGCATTCCACGCACAAAATGTGCGGCTGTATTTAATAATATGTGAGCCCCATTTTCTGGAAAAAACCAAAGAAGTTGCAGAAGCTCTCTCCCCCTCTCTCCTCTCCTCTCTCCGCCCTTCTCTCCTCCATGTGGCACTTTTCTCTGCAATAACCCACAAAATAACTGCTGATAAGGGTGCCCTAAGAATAATCACTATTTTCACCCTTTTATATATTAGTACTTGTCTTATATGGCAAAATACACAGTTTATATACTGAACGTTCACAATTTATATATTAAATGTTCACAATTTGAATTGTGAACATTCATTATGTAATGAACATTCAGTATGTAAATTGTAATGGGTCTATCTTGCAAAGTGGATCCAGTCCATGGTATAACTATTCACCTTATGTGCCTTGGGCCATTATAGGAAAATACTTGGTGAATTCCCACTTTATACTCCCAATTTGTACTCGCTCTCACATACTTTTGATGTAAACACTTTTCTGTAACCCCACAAGATGAAAATAACCAATGTCTGTTTATTATCTCAGAGAGTAGAAGTAAGAGAGTAGAATTTGAGAGTATGCGTAGTAAAACCCGTCATTTTATTTATTTATTGGATGACAACTACGCTTGTTATTGGGCGTGGTTGATGATTCACCACAAGGCTACGATAACTGGACTCATCAATTTCCAACAAGTAAATCCAATGGTCACTTCACATTGGAAAATGGGTTAATAATGTTGATAGATTTTTCACATTGCATTTAAACTTATTTTGCTTGTTATTTGTTATAATTTTTTTAAAGTGCTCCGATTCATTTATATTTTTAAGTGTAATTATTGATGCCAAACATCTTGTACTCAGATGACATATAGTGATTTTCCCATATGAGAGGTTATGAGATCAAACCTCAGTATCAAACCTCAGTGATTCTATCCATTAAACTCATTTCTAGTTCACTATTTAAAGCACAATCTGAACTATTTCTACCGCTGTTTCGACCTAAATACAAACCCTAGCAATTTTTTAGATTATGCTAGGCTTAGATTTAAGCTTGCCAATGACCTTGTGATCTAGTGGCACCTGATGCCTTTAAAAGGAGGTGAGAGTAGTACTCAAAAATAAATAAATAAATAAATAAATAAAAACAAACAAACAAACATTTTGAAAACTTGTAATCTTGAATTTTAAGATTGTTCTTCCATTTTAATAGATAAAAAATTTTATTTCATTCCCATGTTATTTATGCTTTATTATTGTGTTTTAATGATGCTCATGTTTAATATGTACAAGTAAATATATTCTCTAGCTTTTCTTAGCATTTGCAAAAATTTCTATGATTAATAAATTAACTCCAATGACTCTAAAACCCCTGCAAGACTTTAAAATTAAGAGTTTTAAAAGTAAAATCATATTCAGCCTTTCAGCTCATATCACTTCTCATTACAACGTTTTTACTTTCTTAAGACAAGTAAACATCATGGGAAAAGTTGAAAGTAAATAGCATAATCTACCATCTAATGTTCCAAACATTTAGTAATCTGAATTTCTATATATTTCAGGTGATTAAAATACAAACATGCTTCTAAGTTCTCTATCTACAAAATTTCATTTCTGGCTCAACCAAAACATATGTTAAATATTCTCACGCATTGATCAGCCCCACACGACACAAGTTGCATGGCGTTGGATTCTTCGCTTTTCTCCGAGTTTCTCCATGCTAACCGGTTGACAGTGGATACGTGGCACATAAAAGAGTCGAGCTTAACGGCAAGATTAGCGGTTGGCGCTGACGATGGGCTACCATCTTCGGTTCTTCTGTTGTGAAGGCTCCATAGCTCGATCAAACCGTTTTCCATCCCCACCGCGAGAAGGCCATGGTTGTCGTGGCGACTAAGGCCAACCCAAGATAGGGATGTCACGCTAGCGTTGAATGGCGGCAGAGTCAGGAGGTGCTTCACCGAGGCCTCGTTTTCCACTGCCCAGATTTTGACGGTCTTGTCCCTTGACCCCGTGGCAAATTCATGACCATATGGGTTCCAAGAACATGCCCATATTATTCTTTTATGCGCCTCCTGCTTAGTTACAAGCTGGTAACTCGTGTCATTTGTTCCTGCAACGAGATGTACAAAATTCATTATTTACCTTAAATAAATTCTTATTCTTAGAATATGAACAGATACTACATTGTAACAGAGTCACTAGTACTCAAAAAAAAAAATCTTATTCTTAGAAGAATGCGTTCTAAGTTCTTATTACACGTCAAGCACGCCAATCCTCGAATGAAACTTGTGTCCCTACAAGTCTTAAATCAAATTTAAGTGACAATACGGAGTAGCCTGCCGTGTGTCTTATTGAATCTTCCGTGATTCATTCTCGAAAAAAGACAAAATTTGAAAAATAATAGAGAAATGCTAGAAGTCGTTAAAAAATTGAAAACAATCATGTCACCATCAGGAAATATACGTTTAATGTACCTGTATTATTAATTGAGAAAACAGAAAAGTGGCGATCCCTTGAAACAGTGAGAAGGTAGTTGTCATCGTGAGAAAACTCCATCTGTGTCACTGTCAAGCTGTGTGAATGCAGGCGGCCGACCGATTTCCAAGAACCCACTTGCCAAAGCCATATTTCTGCAACTGATGCTGATTGAGCCTGAATGCATGAATTGGTCAGAAGTCATTTAATGTTTCAGTCAAAGTTAGTATACATTTAAAGTGGGTATCAGCCTTTGTAATATATTAGGCAAATTCAACCACTTGTTCTGGCTGACGATTAATGTGCACTTTAGCATCAATTTGTGAAAGTATCATTACTATCCAATCCAATGTCATACTTTTGGTAACCACGAGATTCCAAGTTTGACTCCCAGAATATGAGAAACAAGGGGGCAACCCTAGCCAAGTTGGTCGGGCAGTTGACTTGATAACCACAAGGTTTCAAGTTTGACTTCCTGTGGAAGTTGTCTACTGGCTTCTTGATTTGAACCGGTTAGCTATGGACAATCTAGGCTGGTTCATGGTTGAAAAAAAATCGCTAGGCGCTCGGGAGGCGCCTAGCGCCTAGGGTGCCTAGGCGACGCTTAGGCAACCTAATCGGCCGCTTAGCCGGCCAACCGCCTAGACCACCGATTATGGTGATACGCTAGGTGGTCGGCCAGCATCTAGACGGGATTTCTGCAACACTGGGCTGGTTTACCTCCTTGTGGTACTTTGCTGGCTACGGTTACAAGGCGGGCTTCACTCCACATTTGTTTCTCATATTCTTTAATTATACGTGGCATATTATATGAGCTAGAAAGACACAAGCTAGCTCTAGATATGTTAAAATATCACATACCTTGCATGAAGAAGCTACAAGCTTTCCCTCGTGATCACAGCATAATGAATATAGTTCATTCCCATGGCCATACAGTTTGTGCGACTCGGGCCATAGAGTATGCCAGGCCAATTGTTCTTCAATGGGTGGCTCGGTTAAGACAACTGGAACCGCTTCAGGAACAGTTTCCATGGTATCAATACCTTCGTTATTGCTAACCTGCTTTGCGTCTGATGAAGCTGACAAAAATAAATAAAACACATTATCAGTAACTCTCAATATACAATGAACTAAAACTCAAACGCTTCACATCAAATAAGTTGAAGCACTGGCAAAGAAGTGATACAAATATACAATAAACCTAACATGAACATTTGTTATATAGTTAAACCTCCATGCAAATGACAGTGGAAAAAACAAACGAACATTAAAGAAACTCTTACCTTGAACATATATAGGCTTCTGGGATAAACCTAGAGCAGACATATTTGCACCCAAAATCTGCACTTCAACTTGAAGATTATCTGAAAAACTATGGTCATCTGATGTAAAATAATTCAGTGTCTTCAGAAAGGACAAAGGAGCTTCAAAAACTCTGGCAACTTTCTCATCGGCACCACCCACAAAACGGTGGTTTCCCTTTCCTTGGATCATTGTCAC
>CM008342.1:23042131-23054610 GCA_002525835.2 Ipomoea batatas | reverse complement strand
ATATGCAAGATGGATGAAAAATTAAATAAAAAATAAACGGAGTTATTTTTGTAAATATTACAAAATTTTGTTTATTAACGGGCAAATTTGCAATAGCATGCAAATTATTTTCAAAAAAAAAAAAAAACTAGAACTATGCTTGCTCTATATTTTAGGGATCAACACTGTTTTTTTTTCTATTTTAAAATTGATAATTTCATACTAAAATTAAAGTTTTGTAAAACTTTGTCCAAATTACTATTGGAAACCGATTCTATCTTGCTGAATTGTCAATAAGTTGACAATATATTTTTTTTTAGTATTATTGACTCTGTTACAATGTAGAGTTGACTCTGTTACAAAAAAAATATATATATATATATATATATATTCAAATTGACTATCAATGAAGCACTATGTGGTCATAAGTGGTGGTTTCCTTTTTTTCTGTTTTTTTTGGAATAGTAAACTTTTACAAAATTGCATAGAAACTACAAATTTAATATGAAATTGCCAAATTTAAAAAGTTATATACTTGTTTCAATTTACAAAATTTTTGATTTTCTTCTTTGTAAATCTTATGTTAATTCACATCAGTCGTTATATCGTGGACCACAGTGCATTGTGGACCGTGGTCACTGATACTACAGTTCATCGCAAAAGATACTGCCTTACATTTATTTTTATATTATCGAATGAAACTGTAGTTATATCGAAATGTAACTGCAGTGTATATGAACTGATACTGAATAACAGTTTCACAGTTGTTTTTATATTATCGAATGAAACTGTAGTTATATCGAAATGTAATTGTAGTTGTGTTGAAATGTAACTGCAGTATATATGAACTGATACTGAATAACAGTTTCACATTTGTGTTTTTATATTATCGAATGAAACTGTAGTTATATCGAAATGTAACTGTAGTTGTGTTGAAATGTAAATGCAGTTGTGTTGAAATGTACTGCAGTTATGTTGAAATGTAATTGCAGTGTATATGAACGGAAAGTGAATGGCGCGAAACGAAGGTCGTTTCATTTGTCTGTTTTCATTAATCAAAACGATGTCGTTTTTATGCGCGGGCACGATATAATTTGTGAATTCACATACTGCTTCTGCCTAGAAAATGTAGTCCCCTACCAAATACATAGATTTGAAAACGTATATTTAATGCATTGACTAAATGATACAGTTTCCTATTTTTATCCACAATATAATAAAATGCAATATAAATATCAAAATACAAAATATTTTTGTATTGAGTGTTAATTTTTTTTTTGAATATTATTGACTCTATTACAATAAAAATAATATTTCAAAAATGTATAAGTTAGTTAAATGTATAATTTAATAAAAATAATATTTCAAAAATCTTATTTAAATAGTATTTTAGGCAAAAATAATAATAAATGTTAATTTTTATCATTTAAATATAGTAAGGAAGACAATTTTTTGCCAACACTAAGAAAAAAAGAGAGAATTAAATTCAGGAAATTTTAAAATATTGTGGTTTATAATATTACATATTGTTCAAAATTGTACCTTGTGTTTTATTAGAGAGATATACAAGGGAAAGAGGTTTTTTTTTTTTTTTTTTCTTTGCAAATAACAAGGGGAAGAATTTATTTTTACAAAACATAGCAGTTAAATGACCATGCCTACGGGCTTGAAATGTATAACTTTTTATAGATATCTGGATGTGATAAAGAATGGAAATTTTTATCCACCGAGAATTAAAAAGAAAAGAAAAAGAGAATCGAATTTAATCATTTGGTATATTGGGGCTGAGACATGTATGAGTAGAAAGGGCGTGGCATTGGATGAGGAAGTGGACAAGAGATTTCTTGAGATGCAAAAATGTTGTGTTAAAGTAGGAGTACTGACAACTAAGAAAAAGTCAAGCCTTTCTCTCAACTCCAATTCATATTATAGGAAGATAGAAAGAAAGCAACTTGGGACCAACAACCCATTTTCATACGTTCTTTGAAGACATCATGCATGCTACCAATTCTACGAATTAAAGTAGCTTAGGTATGATAAGCCCATGCCCAGTCAAGATGGTAAGAGATTCACATTTGTGATCACAAGATTATGAGTTTGAATTCTTGCCTTTTGATCTTAATTTAATTATAAGATGATATGATTAATTTTAGTTTACTTTTTTGTGATCATTTACTGACTAGAGTAATAAAGTAAGATTTACTCACACTCGGAATAATTTGGTGTTTGTGGGTTTATGTTGTCATCCAAAAGAGTAGCTTAGGTAGCATTGACAGTGAGGATTGTGTGTGATAGATAAGTAGTTTAGTAGTTATGGCAGGCAATAAGAGTGATTATTACTAATTGCGAGAATTGAGGATGTCATAATACACGGTCTGGTCCCCCAGCTCGTGAACTATATAGAAGTAGCCGTTTCTGAGACAGTCTGATAATGGAATCACGAGCCCAAGGTCCCCGCTCCTACCTTTCTTAAACAGAATAAAATAAATTGTTTTTGACAACGGCTCCTAGCTAGGCATTAATATATCATTAACTAATCCAGATGGAAATTTTGTGAAACAAATTAGTGTTGTGCGGTTTAGATTTATGCAACCCACTTTTTTTTTTTTTTTTTTTAAATTTCTAATAATAAATACTTCGTATTAGATTAGACAATAATTAAGGATCGTTACAACATATTCATCAAGTACGTGTCTGATCTAGCCACTAGCTACTCCATCTTGCATGCCTAGATTTCTCCGACCAACTGAGAAATAGTTGGTCGAGTACATCTCCCTATATGAGCTCTTTCGTCTAGTTCCATTGGATCATACTTTGTGAGTTACTAGGTCATTAGAACTATTCTATAATCTCATCATCTTCTTAAGAAAAAAAGTTTATTAAGAAAAAAATTATTGTTGTTAATCTTGTTCTGTGTAACTATTTACTTGCTTATTACTAATGTGATTGTTTAAAATTTAAAATATAGTTAAAAATTTAAAAAAAAAAAAGAAAAAAAAGAAGAAAGAAAAAACGGTTAAATAGACCATCAAAATATATATGTAAATTAAAACAACAATTAGACTCTTAACTTATAAAAAATTTCAATTGAATCCTTAAACTCATATAACACAACAAAGCAATTAATTAGATCATATTTACCTGATTTTGCCATAAACTTTCGACTACCCCTAAATTAGACAACACATCAGCTTTCAAAAAAAAAAAAGACAACACATCATACTAGTTGAGCTAATTACATTGATTTTAAGAGTTTAAAAATTCAACTAATAAAACTTTTAATATTTAAGAATTCAATTGTTGTTTTGCATATAGTTAAATGACTTATTTATGTCATTTTCTCAATTAAAAAAAGGTATGGTAATAACTCTTTTCTATCAATCAAGTTTTTGCCTCATCATTTACTATTTTTTGTGTTGGCATTAGAACATCATATATATACTCTAACACATTATAATAAGGACACCTTAAAATGTTGCTTCTTTTGTTAAAGAAATTAATACATGCATTCCAAAACCACGGAAGCTAGCGAAGTTTCTTTTAATTTAATTAACGAGAAAATTATATATTTTTTTGTTATTCAGTTATACCTGTGATACATATTTAGCCCTTAAGTTATATGCATCACCATTTTTAACTCTAAGTTATGTTTAAAGTGACTATTTCTTATCGGAGACTGTTTCGGCCACTAATATGTTACTTTATAAAGTGATTGGTTTTGTCCTTTAGAGACTAAATCGTCACTTTGCGTATTACTTAGGGATTAAAGATAATCACATGCACACTTAACTCAGGAACTAATAATAAGTCTGATCTATATCACAAGAGGACTAACAACACAATTTTCTCATATTTAGTCAATATACTTAAACCTTTAATTAATTTAGTCATGATATTTTTTAAAAGTATTTTAAAAAAGAAATGGTAATGATGACATTTAGTGAAGGCATAAAAACAATCCAATGGATAAAGGCTAAAACAACAATATAATGCATGGTAGATTGGTAGGCAACGAATATATGTCCGGGCCGGGGTGAGGGCCCTATTCACTACAAATCCAACCTGATCGATCAAGGACTGAACTAAAGGACCCCATATATTATATAATAACCTAAACTTCCGTGAATGATATGATAAAACGTTAGACTGACCATGCATATATATACGATCCCATGAAATCCCCCCAACTATAATATATCTGTCATGTGACAAAATATATATGCCCACATGCACTACAAACCAATAGATACTAGTATATAGGCTGGCATCGTGTATGATTAGTTCCACAAATTAAATTGATAAATTTTGTGATAATTATTAAGGATAAGTTAAATAAGTTATCAAATTATACTGAATTGTACGTGTAATTAGATACATAAAGTACAAAAAGTTTCAATAAAAACTATCGAATTAGGGGAATAATTAATTGAATCATTTTATTAGGTTACCATTATATAAATGCTAAGTTGTCATTGATCGGTCACTGATTTTTTTAGAGAAGAAAAATAGGTTCAAGATCTTGACAAAATGATTGATTGGGTTGTTTTTGTCCGATTTGAAGACAAAAGAAAGACCACTAAATGGGGTTAAGTAGGATCTCCAATCAATCATGGTTGAACGAAAGTCGTGATAGAAAAATAATTTAATGTAGTAAATTGAATAATTAGAATAAAATTTGACCAATCTTAATTTATAGCGTTTGAAAATAAGTTTTATTTGAACTTATATTATTTTAAGCTTTTAAAAAAAAAAAAATCAAACAGAAGTAGTATTACTTATTAGTAGTTTAAAATAAAACATAAGCGTTGCCAGATAGTTTAATGGCCTCTATAATCGTCTACAATCTAAGCACTGTTGTGTTTAATTATTGTAATGAACTTATTTATTAATTCTATATAAAATATCCATTAATTAGTCAATATTGTAATTATAGTACGTAATATAATATTAAAATCAAAATGAATCAGAGGACCAATGCAACTTGATGGTTGAAGTATATTACTCTAATGATGTTAAAACACAAACAATTATTTTTAAAAAATAATTAAAAAGGTGAAGATATATATCATTTCTGAAGAGGCAGTAGCACAATTCAATCGGTTCAAACTTTAAAATTTGAAGAGGTGCCTTTTTGGTCATGCAATCCCTGTGCACCCACCAGGATATATATTTGCTTCCATTAAATTCTTTTCTCTTCAACTTTGTCAATACAATTTTATCTCTCTTACGTTGCTTTCGCCATGTCATGTATTATAATTTTATTATTTAAAAAAAAAATCCTTTTTTAGACTAATTTGTGCACAAAGTGGTAGTAGGGAATAAAAAAAAAATATGAGTAAAAGAGAGGGTAATTATTTTTATATATTATCATTATTTTTACTTTTAGTTTTATGGCTATTAGGCAATCTCCATATTTTGTCCATAAATATATATTTGTCACAGTTGGTGCGTAAATTTGAATGAATAATGTTTAGACTTTTCTTCATTTTTCATCGTATTTTTTACCTTCTAATGTGAGAATCCCCACGCCCCGGCCCGAGAGCATTTGGGAGGATATAAATTATGGTAACTCAACTGAACATAAAGGCTAGACATTATTTACTTACTGCGTACAAGTAGTCCCCTCACTTTGAAAGATTGCTCCAACACTACCGCTAATGAAACTCGATTTGTTGTCCTTCTTCCCAAATTTCACCCATGTAACCAACTGAGCTATATTTTTAACTTAATAATATCAAAGATGGACGCTAGGGGTGAATTGAAAACTGGGGGGAAATTGTTTTTCTATTTCACCCAAATTTCACCCAGACGGCTTGAGTAAGCAAGCAGTTGTCGGGAGGGAGTGTTAGAACATTTGGAAAAGTGAAAAGTTGTGGCGGTGGCGCGATCAAAGGCCTAATACCCTCCGTGTGAAGTGCCACACAATTTATATTCCTACTTTTCTTTCTCCTTTGCTTTTCATTCTGAGTAGTGAATGTTACATGTGATAGATGATTAAGTCAGCAATTACAGATTTTTTTTTTAAATAAAAGTTTTTGTTCCTTATGAAAAATACTGTCAAAGCAAGCTTACATGAGCAGCTTAATTAGTCACATCCTAAAATTTAAGAAGAAGAAAAGAAAAAGACATAATAAAGAGTTTTATTTCTAACTTAATACCGTTTATGTATTTCTTTCTATTTAAAGGAGAATATAGATTAGAGAAATTACACTATTCACTAAACTATTATAAATCTCGTCTCATTTACTTTATGCTTTGCATTTAGTATTTTATATTTTGTGATTATATAGTATGTTTGATATAGATGTGTGAATTTGTTCAAGCTTTTGAAATGTTTTTTTTTTTTAAATTTATTTTAATAATATTAAATAAAATAAACAAAAAACGAAACTCGCCCCTCCTATGCCTTCGCCAAACTGTAGAGATCTCTTAGTCTCCAAGTTGGAGACGAAGATATGGACATTGTCTACCGGCGGGAGACGAAAAACATTCTTCGTAAAAGGCGAGGAGGGGTGGATATTTGCCTTTTTTTTTTAAATAAAAAGTTTATTTTATTTAGAATAATTATACATACATACATACATACATATATATATATATATATATATATATATATATATATATATATATATAAATTTCATCTCATTATAATTTACCCGCGGGAAATTAGGCAGGTACGGGATTCTCCATCCCCAGTCAACTTCTAGTCAAAGTGTTAAACTAGTGTAATTTTTAATTAAAAAAATTTAAATACTTGAGTCTTAATTTCAAAAATTAAAATACTTTTGTATATATTATTTTTACATTATAATAATTATTCAGGGACGGAGCGGGGCGGGGAGGGGTTATCCCCTTTCCCGACAAAAAATTACACTCATTCCCCGTCCCCGTCTCTGATGCCTATGGGAGACGAGGCAAATTGCCAACGAATAAGCGGCAATACAATTTACAATAGTATAACTATATCGAGTGATGTCAATTAATTAGGACATTAAGTTTATGGTAAGTAAAAATATAATGGATTTTAAAACTAGTTTTAGGGGTTGATTTCTTGTATGTGGCCATTCCTATTTGAGTCCACAACTAGGAGATATACAGACTTAAGATTGGAATATTCATATTTTCAGAAGCACTATAATGATAATATATAGGCTCAACCGACTCCCTAAGTGTCAATTTTGTAATTTTTTTTAATTAAATGGCACCCAAATTAAATCTACATTTACAAACTTTATAAGCTAATTGCATAAAGAAGAAGAAAGAATATAATATGCAATCCTTAGTAAAAAAATCAATAAAATCGATTGATTTTAAACGCGTGCATGAGATCGATCAATTATTCAATCAATTATATACTTAAAAGAAAGGTCCTGCCGTTCAGCATGGAGTAATGTTATTTTATTTTGCAAGTTAATTAATACAATTTTGTTTTTTTTTTAATATAACTAATTCTATTAGATTGTAGTATCTGTTCAAACATACTTTCTCAACTTATTGGAGCACAGAGAGTCAGTATCCACTGAGGTGGAACTCATGACCTCCCATATGGGAGAGCCACTATTCTGCCATGTGAGGAGAAAGTGCTTGGCAATTTTGTTGTTATATTCAATGTAATTTAACTTGAAAATCATATGAAGATGCTAAACTTTAATTTCGAGGTTAACAACATTATAACTATTAATAATATAATCAATAATAAATCTAAAATAGAGATATAGGGACATGTGAGTTGAGGCAAACCTTGGGACCATGCCAAAGCCATTCTTTTCTTCATTGTTATAATTCTTAGCTCTGAAGCATAGAATTACACACATCATCCTATAAATCCACTGTTTTAACTCCACGTCTCCATCATCCATCGCCAAATTAACACAGTAATACCAAATAACAACGTAGTACGACATCGTATCTGACCTGTCTTTGTCTTTGTGTTCTTCATAGCCATCCATGCCGATCTACTCTTCGTCGTCTGATTCCGAGGACCACCACTACCGGCGGCCGACGCCGGCGGCTTCTAGAAGGCCCCACTTTGGTCACGGCGGTGGCAGACCCATGCATATGCATGCAAGACTTGGGGGTGGACATGGTACGCTCATTTAACATTGTTCAATTTCTTGCCCAATGTATATATCTGGGAAAATTGCACTTTTTGTATCTAAATGATGGTAATTTTAGAATTCGTCCATAAATGTTGGTCATGTTCACTTTTTGTCTTTAAGTTATCATGACGTTATATTTTTTGTCTTTTCATGCTCATTTTTCGTCCCTGAGTTATAGTAAAACTGCAAATTGTGTCCATAATGTTTTATTAGTAAAGGGACGAAAATTGAGTATGACCAACACTTAGGTATGAATTCTAAAATTACCCTATAACTTAAAGACGAAATATGCAATTTTGTCTCATTTTAATTTATAATTATTGGGCAGAGGTGGGTAAAGTGAAAAGTCCATCAGTTAATGGTTAGAGGATTGTTAGGTGAAGGTCGGTTAAAGGTCAAGTCCAACACTTGCTTCTCAAAAATGTGATGGCCATTTATAAGGAAATAAAATTATGCTTTCGCTACTAACTATAACTTTGACATAGTGGTAAGCATTTGATCCTAACAAATAACTTATACAATATTTGAATCTTTAATTTGTTGTTTGTTTTCGGATCCAGTTGCTGATATATTGTTGTGGAGGAACAAGAACTTATCTGCGGCAATTCTGGTTGGGTTCACATTCATATGGTTCCTTTTTGAAGTGATGGAGTACACTTTCGTTAGCCTTTTGTGCCACATTTCCATCTTAGCAATGGCGCTCCTTTTCCTCTGGTCTACCGGGGCTGCTTTTGTTGATTGGTACTTAACCCCAACACTATATGTCTATATATCCTATTATCCTCCATAAACTATAGAAACCCAATAGTAGCCCACATGTGGGAGCTACTTACTCTTCAAGAGGCTCCAAGCAACACGTGAATCTATAGTCTCCATGCGGAGACTCGAACCCAGACCATGACCTTTGGCATGTAGTTGGTTATGATATGATACCAAATTGAAATTGTTTCATCTCAACTAAAAGTCTAAACTGATATTTAAATTGCACATTTATAAGTTTGAACCCTAAATCTAAGTGGCTCTTACGTCCCCTGCCCCTGAGACTTGTGAGAGGAGATAAATAGTGAGATTTGTCTTGATAATGCAGTGATTTGAGTTTTTGCATGCACTGACGACCCTGAAGTACTGACTGAATATATATTACTCCAAACTCAGTCTTTCATCCACCAAACTATGTCCCATGGGCGAATTGTACAATTATATTTATATATTATATATGCTCAACAACTGTTGACATTAATAGGCTAATAGCACTAAGCTTCATAATATCTTGAACATATTGTTAAACTGACCATTTGATTTGCATTTCAAACAAAATACTCTTTTTAAGGTTTTCTTTTTGAATATGACAACTTGAATTGCGTTCTATATGTCGTATATATTTTCAGGAATCCACCTAATTATCGAGCATTTACCGTACCAGAATCAACAATTAGATGGCTATTAGGGAGGCTGAATTATTTCTTATGGAAATTCTGCGAAATTTCTTCTGGACAAAATATAAGAACCTTTTTCTTGGTACATACGTACTATATATACATTTGTTCATTTTAGTTTTCGATTGTTTCATAGTATTGTATTTGCTAAGATAGTTGTATTTGGTGTGTCGGGGCATGCAGGTGATCACTGTGCTGTGGATACTGTCAGTAATTGGAAATTATTTCAGCTCCTTGAATCTTTTATATATTGGTAAGTTCTTGATAAGAGGAAATATAAAAATAGAATTTACTTAATAATCAAATACGGAGTACTAAAGAATGAGGGCTCGGCCGGCCAGAAAGAAAATTACTCCGTATAAGATAGTGGTTGTTGTGCTGCAATTATTATCGTTGTGTGGTGTATACTATCAAACAATATACATTCAGTACATAACTAACGTATTTTTAATATATTAAAAATAAACATTGTATTAAAATGCATAATTTGAGTACTGAAAGTACATTATTTTGTATAAATTACATTCAGTACATAATTTTAGTATATTAAAAATATATTTTTGTCATGGTCCACACAGCACTGATTTGCAAGGGAATCAGTGATATATCATATATTCATATATGATGTTTAAGGATGATATGATTGTTTGTGAATAGGTTTTGTGTGTTTGGCGACGTTGCCGGCAATGTATGAAAGGTATCAGAATGAGGTGGATTATCTGGCAAGTAAAGGGAATCAAGATATGAAGAAATTGTATGACAGATTCGATGCCCAAGTTCTTGATAAGATTCCTAGGAAACCTGCTATGAAGGAAAGGAGGAGGTTCTGATCCAATACTATACATATCATCAGACTAATATATATATATACATACTATGATTGTATGCAGTATGATATATGATGTTGTAATTTGGAAATAATGTAATTTTATTTGTAAATGTCGTGAAAATAAAAGGATTGGTTTGCTGCTGCTACTACAAAGTATAAAGGTCTAGAAAGATTCTATGAATTTTTATTTTTTATTTTTAACTTAAACTACCAAAAATATATAATTAGGAATGACAATGAGTTAGGGTGGATTGGGACAACGTGGCAAACAAAGATAGGGAAAACATTAGAAGTTGGTTGTAAAAAGTGGAATTACATATAGTATTTTCTTATTTTCTCCGCCCATCCCACTCTTGACCCACATCAATTGGACTTTTTTAAAACTCACCCTCACCCACAGGATGCGGGTGACCACTATGAGTACTCACCACTTATAATTATCTTATTAAAAAAATTAAAAATAATATTTAAATTACTTAACCATAATAAATTAATAAAATTCATTAGATATATTAAAATATAAAATAATAGAAATATTCAAATATAATAACTAAATTGTTAGAAGTTAGCAAATGTAGTAAAAACTTTTATAAGTGACTCAATACTTGTACTTATTTAACTATTAATTTTATAGGCAGTGGATCGGGTAGAGTTCTAGACAGGTTTTGTACATAAAACATTAATCCAACCTGACCCACCACCAACTATCACTCAAAAAAAATTGATTCATGTAAGGGTGAATTTGAGTGGATATCTACATAACGGATTGAAAAATTGTCATCTGATCTCTGGATATATTAAGCCCTTATAGGAAAAAAAATCAACAACAATGTCAAGTGGGAATGACTCCCAAGACAAGCGAGTTGGTTGTCTAGACCCTCTGGTCGTTAAAGTATGAACTACTCGGTTCACAAACCGATGATTAATACGAGAAATTGACACCACCTTAAACGAAGACCACAACACTCGACACTGGTGGATCCAGGATCCGTTAAACAGGTCAGTTTCAACCCGAAGAAGATCCAAACCAAATCAAAACCACAAAAACTGAGTGAAATGGCATAGGAACCCCATTACCAAATACAGAATTATAAATAATACATATTTCTTTTGTACATACATTACTGGATAATAATATAGCCATATCATATATAGGTATATGTAGCAAGCACAATATCTCTAGATGTTTGCCAAGTTTCTTCACACAGTCCTGAAAAACACACTACCTATCCAATCCAAAATGACCAGAATTCGTTTTAGACTGATCAACTAACCCTTTCTTTCAGCAGATTCGGGGAAACTGGACATGGTCATTCCAAGTCCTTCGTTCTGGTGCTTTTGCCACCCACCCGTGTCCGCCTTGGAATGAGACCAGTAGTAGAAAATGGAGCCAATCATTGACAGTATCGTCAGTGCTGCTCCCGCAGCAAACACACCTTTGCGAAGCGTGGCACACGACAAGTGGTCAACACGGAAAAATCCCCGGTATTTTGTGTGGTATGCATTCCTCGCTGATCCTGCCAATAAGCAAGCCTCTGCCCCCAAAAAGCTCACCCTGCATTGTCATATAGATTACGGTTACTATCCATGTGTTCGGTGTATTGGCTTAGTCCGAATTGCACACTTATGTCAAATTAGCACACTAACAACAATGTCAAGAAATACGCAAATATCTAGCAAAAAGGGAACATCATAAGCCTGAAGAAATTTGAATACATAAATGGAATACATAAATAAAACGACAAAGCTATACTTATTCTAGGTCTACTGTAAAGTAGGTTATATATCAAAGTGCGAAATGTGAACTTTGTCAAGAAAGCAGTTACACAAAAGCTTTGTTTTTTGGTCAGATTAAGGACCTAAAAGCAATGGCAACAACCTAATATAAAGTAATACAATTACCATAATTAAATCGATCAGTTACGATTCTCAAAAAAGGTGAGTAACTATACTAGCAATAAAACAAATGCGAATATTGCAACATCAGATCATACAGGTGGACATGTGACAACTTATTGAGATTTTTTTTTTATGCCTAAACAAAAAAGCCAAGTTGGAAAGAATGCGCTATAAGGGGGAACTATTAAATTTATTAGAACTCTAGGCATTGTGTACCAGGGATTGAGTCGATTGAAA
>CM008342.1:23014803-23028368 GCA_002525835.2 Ipomoea batatas | reverse complement strand
ATATATATACTAGTATTTTGTACGGGCGATGCGCGAAAACTTATGCCCAATATTAAAATATTAATAAATACAAATAATTAAAATGTATAATTCAAATTATATATACACAAATAATATATGAATTTTATACACAAATATATGATTTACCATTCATAGAAATTTAATTAAAATATAATCAACCATTTTCTATTCAAATGTGACCGCGCATTCCCGTGTGCCCGGTGCGAAATACACCACTATGTATACAAATATGTACTACTCAATGTTAGAAAATGCACCACAATGAAAATACACAAAAACACCCAAAAAAAAATACACCACACACCCGAAATAATGCATCATAACTCTCCTGCCCCTAATGGTGCATTTGCTAACACTGTGTGGTGTATATTTGCATACCTAGTGATGTATTTTTTGGTTATGCATACCTAACGGTGCATATTTGTGTGGTGCATTTCTAACATTGAGTGGTGTATATCTGTATACATAGTGGTGTGACCGCACTGACCGCACGTTAAGATGCGGTCACACCTGATTATGACTCTCTCTCTCTCTATATATATATATACACACACACTTATATTTATATATTTATATATTTATTTATTTTTTAATTAATGAACACTTAGTCCGCGGCCTAACTCGCGCGAATTGCAGGTCAATTTCGACCCGCCCCGTTAGGCTCGCATTTTTTCGGGCTTATTTTTTCATGATCCTAACCCGCTCCATAGCGGGATGGGTGTGGACCGTCCAGCGAACTTTGGCCCACTTTGACAGTACTAGTTAATCTCATGAATTTTTGAAACGTCATATTTTTTTGTTCTATCATGTGGAGGGGGACAACTAGAGGTAATATGATTTATACTCCGTAGCATTTTGCAACTCATCAGGACTGCTATCTTATAACAACTTGTATATATGATTTTTGGGTAAAATGTTATTTATATGGAAAACTATTTTTCACCATAAAAAATGACAATAATTTATAACCACTTTTATTTTTTTAGAAAAACAAACTATCCGTACTCAATTAATTTTTTCCTTAACTGAATTTATTTTCACATATTTGAAAGAATCAGATACACAAACCAAAAATAAGAATTTGAACTTTAATACCTAACATACTGTGTCTAAGAATATTCTTATTAGCTATTAACATTACTTGTATTACAAAATTTTTATTGATTTACAAAATAATAAATATTATTTTAATTATTTAATATTAAGATTTATATAATAAAATAATGGATAGTGTACTTCAGATCAACTGATAGAGTCATAGAGACTCGAATCTAAATCTAAAACCTAACTTAACTTATTCATTAAACTATGCATATTTAACACACACACACACAAACACACACACACACATATATATATAGTCTTCATCTCATTAGTGAATGGACATGATTTCCCTAATAAAGGTAAGAAATTGTCAGCATGGGCAACTGAACTGATAACATTGGTGAAGTTTGGGAGGAAAGGTAAGAAATTTAACTTTTAAAATATTTTAATAGTGCTCATAATGACTTAATTAAAATGTTCTAGCTATCTTGATAAAAAAAAACTTTCTAAAAATGCTTTTCACTTAATAAATTTTTCTAGGATTGCTAACACATAAAATGCACACACTTGGGCACATACTTATTATTTAAAACTTTGTTTGTCCTAAGTATTTTTGTACTAATTAAATGATTTAATTTCTTGCATTTTAAATAGTTAATAATTGACTAATATTTATTTGAATGATTTTAAAAATTTAGAAAATATTTTCAGGAGATTGAAGAATGATTCAAGATTGATGATTAAGTAATTCAGAGATTGAAAAATAATTTAAAGTTAATAATCAAGCAAAGTAGGGCGAACATTAAATATCAATAATTTTTTTTGAATACTATTGACTCTGTTACAATGTAGTATCTGTTCATATACTACGTCAATATCAATATTAAAATCTCAAATTCTATACTTAGGGTATGTTTGGTTCATGGGTTTACACACTAGGAATGATAATCAAATTCATAGTTAGTGTTTGGTTGGCAACTTTTTAAAATACAACCATGAAATTTGATTACCACTTCAATTAAAAAACTCATTCCCTAATTCAAAAAGGTATCATTCCGTCTTATTGATAATATGATTTTTAAGTTTGGATTAGTACTTTTAGATTTTTGTTTTGATTTTTTGTGTTTATATTGGTGCTTTAGATGTCATTACATTAGGATAGATTGTTTTGATTTTTTTAATTTGTTTTTGTATTTTAAAAACTTTTATTCCCTTTATAGGGCCATACATAACCAAACATCAATATTATATTGATAACTATTCAAATTCTACCCTACTACCAAACATGCAAAATATTTTCACCAAAACTCATACCATTGCCAAGTATTTGATTTTCCCATTCCAATTCCGATTCCATGTTCGAACCAAACACACCCTTAGGGTATCCCTATTAGTAGGTTTCGCATTGATTTTGGAATAGTAAAATCTTGGAGGATGGTGTTCTTATAAATGGGAAGGGGATGATTTAGCGGGTGTTTTTCTCCTGCAAAACCAAGGGTTTTGGCAGGTTTAGTGGGCCCCATTTTGGGGAATGTCAGTGCGCCTCACATGCATGCGTGAGGCACAGTGACTGAGCCCGCCTGGTGCGTATATTGACAAGGATTGTTTGTATGGGGTGAGTGGATGGTTGTGAAAATATGGATGGTGTTAGTGGTAAAACGAATAGTCATGAACTCCCCGAGTGTCGTATCTCTCGTGGATGACAAATAGGAGAATATACAGCTTTGCTATCTGGGTTGAATTGGAGTAACTCTTAAGATGGATCAAAAGGGGTACGGTTTTGATAAAATGGATTTGTTAAAAGGATAAGGAAGGGTAAAATAAAGAGATTAAACAAAGGGAAATAAAAGCGGATGGGGCTAAGATGTCCTAGAGATTGGTTAGGGGAGTAAGGTAGAGTATCGATTTCTATTGAGTCATGATTGAAGGAGCTCACAACATAGTCTTGAGTGGCGTCACACTCAAGCTCCCAATCCTCAGTCGGTTGGGGAATTTTATCAAACACTTTGTCTACAAGTTCCCTCCGGATCTCATCTTCTCAGATTGAGAGCGGGAGATGCGAGTAGTGGGCTACATCTCTTTGCGATATCTCGCCAAAGAGATGATCCTATACTCTTGGAGAGATCGGGGCCCTCGATCCAACAAGATCATACTAAAACATACACGCAGATTCAACATTCCCCAAAGAAATCAAACTCATTATCAATTTAGATCATGAGCACCAATCATCCATTCAATCTAGCCCCTATCCTAGGGATTAGCCTCTCATAGGCTTCAATAGCATTAAAGCATCAAAATAGGAAAACATATCTACCAGAGGAATGTATAAATCAAACAAGTTCAAGGAAAAAGGAAAAGTAAGAGGAAGCCAAAGAGAAAATAAATTTTAATGAAAGAAGTTACCCAAAATATCTTCAATGTTATGGAGATCTAGTTCTCTTCTCCAAGGAGCTTCTCCTCTTCCCCTAATCCTATCTAAACCTAACCTAAAATGTAGAATAGAAAAATGTGACAAAAGACTCCCTAAACCTAGCTGAAATGTCCCTTAAATACTAAAACATCGCGCAGGTTTCTGGTGCTGCCCCACGTTTTCCACACGCGTGTGGACTGGCGTGGGAGCTCTCTGGAATGATTCAACGCCAGCTCACACGCGTGTGAGGCTCGTAGGCGTGGATTCTTCATTTTGTTTCCTTTTGTTGTTTCCGGTTTGGTCTTTGTATGTTCCCATGTGGATTGATTCTTCCCTTCAATGGTTTTATGCTTCCTTTTTTGTTGATTTCAGCCTCCATTCCTGTAGCATTCTTCAAAACACTCCACACAAGACTCATTTGCAATTTGTTAGTGAAATAGCACAAAAACACGTAATTGCACTCTTTAAGGCTTAATTTAAACAGGAAAACAACTTAACAAGTTATAGAAAAATAGGTACTTTTGGCGTCTATCAAAGTTTCCACACTTTAGATTGCTCGTCCACGAGCAATTTGTCAATTTAAAGACCTTCTCATTTAGATGCCAAAAGTATCTAAGCTAAAAGTACGCTCAGAGTTGCTCATTCATTCAAAATACAATCTTACCAGGATATGTGAAATCCTTCACAATATCTTCAAGGAATGATACAAATGTGCCATACACTGCTATGAATATTCAAACAAAGCGAAACCCCTCAAGGTCACAAGTTGGACAGTTAGTTAATTTTCACAATTCCAAGCATACAATCCAAAATTTCATTCACATCTCATTGTGCAAGGGCCTTCAGCTGATCCCACTAGTGGGAACGATGTACAAAACCTAATCAATCGACCTCCCTTATCGCCAAAGCCCAACATAAAAGTAAGTGAAAAATAGATACATGGGCCTCTCTCCGCCAGTGGCTTGGGCGGTTATTCATTTTTCTCACTTCCCAGGGTAACATCGTCAAGCAACCCGACTTCACATGGAGTTCCATGCTTTTTCCGAAGGTAGTGCAATGGGTGCTCGAATCCTAGCGAAGTGGCTTCCCTCATCTCAATTTTCTCATCTCCTAGGGCCATTTTATAGTGAACAACCGACTCCATATAACATTTGTGTATTAGAAGACTATGGTTGTTCACCACCTAGCGAGATGGCTTTCCTCGTATCTTATCTCGGGGATTTGCCTTATTGCCTTTTCTACTCATTTCTCCGATTGACAACCCCTCATGCCTTTTTCTTAGGGAAACAGGGATATTTCACTCAATACTCATAGTAAGCTCTCCTTTTGCCCCATGTTCTATTCTATGATTATTTAGTTCCGGGCTTCGCTTAATCTTATCTTTCTGAAATTAGGGGTTGCACACTCCCACTTCGAGAGATCCTTAACTAAGGTCTTTTCACAATATGAGGTGAATACCACACAAGCATGCAACTTTCTCAAAATTTTAGAGGTCAAGGAAGGGGTACTTCCAAGATTATTCAAAGAGTAAACTTTTTGGCACAGATTTAGCATTCTTCGAAGATAGAATGAATAACAACACATGCTTGTGGTTTGATTATTTTTCTAACAAATGAGATAGAGTTTTTAATTAAAGTTTTCATTAAGCACAGCTCTTTCCACACTTTAGACCAAACATCGTCCTCGATGTTGACTTGGATTGTGATAAAAGAAAGAAACAACAAAACATGCATTTTTCCACACTTTAAAATGAAAACATGAGGTTCAAAGAATAGATAAACAAGGGATAAGAGGTAAATGACCTAGTAAGCATCCCATGTCATACTGCTCCAAAGTGGTTGAATGGATGATTCTCATGTTCTTGCAACGAGATCTGCATGGAAGTATGGCGTCTCCAAAAATAGGGAATTTCAACTTGAATATTATTTTATCATAATAAAGTAAAGATAGTAATAAAGCATGGTAAATAATGGGTTGCCTCCCAGTCAGCGCTACGTTTAACGTCTTTAGCCCGACGAAACTGTCATGAAGACAGTGTTACTCATCTTGCCAGGGTATTAGCTTGCAACACTGGACCGTCCCATGTGTATTTTCTATTCCATAATATTTCTTGACTTGGTGGCCATTCACTTTGAAAGAACCTTTTTCAGGGTGCATGATCTCCAAGGTTCCATAAGGAAATACTTTCGTGACAATATAAGGCCCAGTCCATCGTGATTTAAGTTTCCCAGGAAACAATCGCAGTCTAGAATTGAATAATAGCACTTTATCTCCTTCCATGAATTCTTTGTTTTTCCTAATGTGCATATCGTGGTAAAACTTGGATCGTTCTTTGTAAGATCTGGATGTTTCATAAGCCAACAAACGCCATTCTTCTAGCTCATTTAGTTGAAACATTCGCTCTTGCCTGGCTGTGAATAGATCTTCATTTAATTTCTTAATAGCCCATTATGCCTTATGTTCGATTTCAACTGGAAGGTGGCATGCCTTGCCGTATACCAATCTGTACGGAGTGGTACCTATCGGTGTCTTATAAGCAGTTCTGAATGCCCATAATGCATCGTTAAGCTTATCAACCCAATCTTTTCTATGCCGAGATACTGTCTTTTCCAATATGGCTTTAATATCTCTATTTGCATTCTCGACCTGCCCTGTAGTCTGAGGATGATAGGGCACCCCTCCTCGGTGTTGTATGCCTTGCCTTTGGAGTAATCTCCGCATGGGTACGTTTCGGAAGTGTGTCCCCCTATCGCTGATCACAATTCGTGGTACTCCAAATCTTGTGAACAATCTTTTCAGAAATCTTGTTACACTTTTTGCGTCATTGTTTCGCAGTGCCTCCGCTTCAACCCATTTGGAAACATAGTCTACTGCAATAAGAATATATTTAAAACCTTTGGAGTCCGGAAATGGTCCTGCGAAGTCTAGTCCCCATATATCAAATATTTCGCATGCAAGTATGTAATTCTGTGGCATCTCATCTTTTCCGGTGATGTTCCCAGTTCGTTAACATCTGTCACAGTTTCTGACACAGATTTGATCATCCCGAAATATGGAGGGCCAGTAGAATCCTGCTTCGAGTGCTCTCCTAGCAGTTCTGTTAGCTGAGTGATGGCCCATTCGATGGCATTCTCCAAGGATTTCATGTCCTTCAGCTTCTGTTACGCATCGGCGAATTATTTGATCGGTGCATACCTTGAAAAGATACGGCTCATCCCAGAAGTAGTAGCGAGATTTTGCTATTAATTTCCTTCGAGCATGTATATTTAAAAACTCTGGTACTTTCTTCCTACAAGATAGTTAGCTAGATCTGCATACCAAGGTGTGAGATAGAGACCCATCAGCTTTTCCTCTGGAAAATATTCATTTACGTTCCCAATTGTATCCTGTCCTTCCTCATTCTCTAACCTTGACAAATGATCTGCTGCACTGTTTTCAACTCCTTTTCGGTCCACGATAGTTACATCAAATTCTTGCAATAGCAGAATCCATCTGATCAACCTCGGCTTGGCTTCCGGTTTAGACATAAGGAACCTGATGGCTGCATGATTAGTATGAATAACGACTTTTGACATTAAGAGATATGATCTAAATTTATCTAATGCAAACACAATTGCAAACAGTTCCTTCTCGGTCGTGGTGTAGGCTTGTTGTGGCTTAGTCAATATCCGACTGGCATAAGCGATAGGCTGAAATTTCTTATCGTTTTTCTTCCCTAATACAACTCCAACAGCGAAATTACTTGCGTCACACATCAATTCAAAAGGCTGATCCCATTTTGGTCCTACCAGAATTGGAGTGTGTACCATGGCATCCTTTAAACTTTTGAATGCCTTTTTAGCATCTTCGTTTAATTCAAAAATGGCATCTTTCTCTAACAACTTGGTCAATGGCCTTGTGATTTTTGAGAAATCTTTTATAAACCTCCTGTAAAATCCTACATGTCCCAAGAAGCTTCTTAAAGATGTAACATTGTGCGGTGGTGGTAGGGTCTCAATGACTGCTGTTTTAGCCCTGTCGACTTCGATTCCCCTTTTTGAAATGTTATGTCCAAGCACAATTCCTTCCGTGACCATGTAGTAGCATTTCTCCCATGATAAAGCCAAATTCATTTGCTGACATCGCTCCAAAACTTTTTCCAAATTTCCAAGGCATTCCGCAAAAGTGTTTCCAAAAATCGTGAAATCGTCCATGAAAACTTCTCATGAAGTCGCCAATGAAATCTTCAAAGATAGCTAGCATGCATCGCATAAAGGTGGCAGGTGCGTTACAAAGACCAAATGGAATTCTCCTGTAGGCAAATGTACCGAACGGACAAGTGAATGTGGTTTTCTCTTGATCTTCCAAGGCTACTGGAATTTGAAAGTATCCGCTCATTCCGTCCAAGAAACAGTAGTAGCCATACCCGCTTACTCTTTCAATCATCTGATCTATGAAGGGCAATGGAAAATGGTCTTTACGGGTAGCTTCGTTGAGTTTTCTATAGTCGATACAGACTCTCCATCCGGTTATCTTTCTCGTAGGAATCAGTTCCTGGTTATCAATTTTAGTGACTGTAATTCCTCCTTTCTTTGGTACTACATGAGTTGGACTAACCCATGTGCTGTCCGAGATAGGATAAATCATTCCAACATCCATAAGCTTGATCACCTCGTTTTTCACGACTTCAAATGTGTTCGGGTTAAGTCTACGCTGTGGTTGTGCCACAGGCTTGGATCCTTCTTCCAACAGAATCTTATGTGTGCAAATGGCAGGATTAATTCCTTTTAAATCAGTCATTTTCCAACCTATTGCTTCCTTATTTCTTTTCAGCACTGCTATCAGTTGTTCTTTTTGTCTCTCTGAAAGGTCTGTAGCAATAACAACTGGCAATTCTTCCCCTATTCCTAAATAGGCATACTCAAGATGAGCCGGTAGAGGTTTTAACTCTCCTTCATGCATTATTTCATCATCTTCCTTCCCGTTCCTATTTTCATCATCATAATCCCCTTTCAATTCATCAAATTCATCCCTGTCATTTCCAACCATTTCCTCCGAGACTTCTCCAATAGAGTTTATATTCTCAGTAAATTCAGAAACGCAATTATTATCAAGCAAATTAAAACGATCAACCTCTCGGTGTAAAGCAATATGTAAAGAATTAAGTTCATGTTCAAAAGTATTTTCATTATTGCTCTTAGCACCTATGGGACATTCGCAATTGAAATCATGCCTCTTAGCTTTAGGTATTTCGTATAAATAGTCAATTTCATCATGCACATAATCAACGAAAAAGCATTCATCACTATCTAAAGGATATTTCATTATTTTAGTCACGTCGAAGCTAGCAGATTCGTCTCCTACACGAATAACAAGTTTGCCTTCTCCTACATCTATTAGTGCTCTAGCTGTTGCCAAGAAAGGTCTGCCCAAGATGAGAGGAATCTCTACATCTGAGTCCATATCCAGGATTACAAAATCCACAGGAAAAATAAATTTATCAACCCGGACTAAAACGTCTTCCACTATACCCCTGGGGTATTTAGTGGATCGGTCAGCTAATTGAATGCTCATGCGTGTGGGCTTAAGGGTTCCTAGCTTCAGTTGTCGGTATAATGCGAAGGGCATTAGATTGATGCTAGCACCTAGATATGCCAGGGCTCTATTAAAAGTTGTTCCTCCTATATTGCAAGGTATAGTAAAGCTTCCAGGATCTTTTAGTTTTCTAGGCACATTCTTGTGCAATATAGCAGAACATTCCTCTCCTAGAACAACAGTAGCAGTTTCAGCTAATTTCTTTTTATTTGATAAAAGATCTTTAAGGAATTTGGCATACCTCGGCATCTCTCCAAGTGCATCGATGAATGGCATATCGACGTGTAATTGGCGTAGCATTTGTAAGAATTTGTCGTATTTGGCATTATCGATATCGGTGCGGAATCTCTGAGGAAATGGAAGTTTGACTTTCGGCACAGGCGGTGGTTCTTGCATGATTTCTTTCCCTTTTCGAGAAGGTTGCGTTTGTATTTCTTCCTTTCTGAGTTCGTCTTCAATTGTTTGCTCGGCTTGTGTTGAACCAGTGATCTCTTCATTTTCCACTCTGGATTTTTCTATCGGGGTCGATTGTGGAGGAGGTGGAACAACGTCTGGAAGTGCTCTTCCGCTTCTCAAAGTTACAGCATTTACGTTTGTTTCTCCTTGGATCATTTCCATGATTTTTGCGAGAGTGCTTTCAACCGTTTGAAGAGGTGAAAGTGTCTCATGACGTAATTCTTGGATCTCTCCAAGCATTTCTTTGGTAATGGTCTCTTTAAGTCTGGCGTTCTCCTCCCTCGTTTCTCGGATGAAGTCATTCAAGCGTTGCTCGAGGGGGATTTGACTGTTTTCAGGTGGAAAAGGATGCTCAGGAGGAGTAAAGGAATATGCATGTGCACAGGATCCGTCCACGTCCTCACCACGCGTGTGAGTCGGCGTGGAATTATTCCAGTGAGCTTCCACGCCGGTGCACACGCGTGTGGATCTCGTGGCAGGATCACAGCTCGCAAAATTTTCAGAAATTTGATGTTTTGGTTCGTCGGAATGCATTTGAGGGTAATGAGGAGGTAAACCGTAAGTAGGAAAGTGTTGTGTTACGTACGCTTGTTCATGATAATAAGTGGGTGGAGGGGGCAACGAGTACGGGAAAGAAGGTGGGTAAAGAAAATGGTAGTTATGATAATAGTGAGGGTGTGGGCATGAAGGTTGTGGAGGTGAAGGGTAGTAAGGATGGTATCCGTATGGTGTGTGACCATGATAAGCTTGCTCATTAGGTGGAGGTGGATCCATGATTTTAGCAAAGACTTCCTGCAATCAAATTTTTCCAGGCAAAGAATCGGAGCACAAGAGGTAGCTCCTTTCACAGATTAGCTCAAATAGTGTGTGGTTGGGTGTGAAAGTGTGATTAGCGGCAATGATAAACCAAGGAAAAGAAATTGAACAAGTTATCCAAATAACTCAAGATAGTAAAACTTTAAATTCACCGTTTGCCATCCCCGGCAACGGCGCCATTTTGACAAGGATTGTTTGTATGGGGTGAGTGGATGGTTGTGAAAATATGGATGGTGTTAGTGGTAAAACGAAGAGTCATGAACTCCCCGAGTGTCGTATCTCTCGTGGATGACAAATAGGAGAATATACAGCTTTGCTATCTGGGTTGAATTGGAGTAACTCTTAAGATGGATCAAAAGGGGTACGGTTTTGATAAAATGGATTTGTTAAAAGGATAAGGAAGGGTAAAATAAAGAGATTAAACAAAGGGAAATAAAAGCGGATGGGGCTAAGATGTCCTGGAGATTGGTTAGGGGAGTAAGGTAGAGTATCGATTTCTATTGAGTCATGATTGAAGGAGCTCGCAACATAGTCTTGAGTGGCATCACACTCAAGCTCCCAATCCTCAGTCGGTTGGGGAATTTTATCAAACACTTTGTCTACAAGTTCCCTCCGGATCTCATCTTCTCAGATTGAGAGCGGGAGATGCGAGTAGTGGGCTACATCTCTTTGCGATATCTCGCCAAAGAGATGATCCTATACTCTTGGAGAGATCGGGGCCCTCGATCCAACAAGATCATACTAAAACATACACGCAGATTCAACATTCCCCAAAGAAATCAAACTCATTATCAATTTAGATCATGAGCACCAATCATCCATTCAATCTAGCTCCTATCCTAGGGATTAGCCTCTCATAGGCTTCAATAGCATTAAAGCGTCAAAATAGGAAAACATATCTACCAGAGCAATATATAAATCATACAACTTCAAGGAAAAAGGAAAAGTAAGAGAAAGCCAAAGAGAAAATAAATTTTAATGAAAGAAGTTACCCAAAATATCTTCAATGTTATGGAGATCTAGTTCTCTTCTCCAAGGAGCTTCTCCTCTTCCCCTAATCCTATCTAAACCTAACATAAAATGTAGAATAGAAAAATGTGACAAAAGACTCCCTAAACCTAGCTGAAATGTCCCTTAAATACTAAAACATCGCGCAGGTTTCTGGTGCTGCCCCACGTTTGCCACACGCATGTGGACTGGCGTGGGAGCTCTCTGGAATGATTCCACGCCAGCTCACACGCGTGTGAGGCTCGTGGGCGTGGATTCTTCATTTTGTTTCCTTTTGTTGTTTCCGGTTTGGTCTTTGTATGTTCCCATGTGGATTGATTCTTCCCTTCAATGGTTTTATGCTTCCTTTTTGGTTGATTTCAGCCTCCATTCCTGTAGCATTCTTCAAAACACTCCACACAAGACTCATTTGCAATTTGTTAGTGAAATAGCACAAAAACACGTAATTGCACTCTTTAAAGCTTAATTTAAACAGGAAAACAACTTAACAAGTTATAGAAAAATAGGTACTTTTGGCGTCTATCATATATATATATATATATATATATATATATATATTTTTTTTTTTTTTAATTTTTGTTTTGTTTTTCTTTTTTCCTTTTCTTTTTTCATGCACTCTCATTTTCTCTCTCTCCTAATCATACCTGTAAAATCTCTTTAAAAACTCATTGCTATTGAGGAAAGCCTTAGTATTAATATTTTCTTTTTAAAAATAAGAAATTAAGTTTAGTATATGTATTATAATAAAAAACTTAATGTAAAATACGTAAACATATAAATTGACAGGTATTTTCTATGCGCGATGCACAAAAATTGATGCACAATATTAATATTCTATATTAAAATCTTAGATTTATTTAGACTTTAGATATTTATATTATTGTATAACAATAATAATAATAATAATAATAATAATAATAATAATGTAAACCAACTTTATAAATTTGATATTTATATTTTAGGAAATGACTTATATAGTACTCTAATATATAATGTCTATTATTTATTACCATTGAAATGAAGAAGATAAAAAAAATATATGGTGGAGGCATAGTGTGGCCACAATAGTTAGTTGGAGAAGATAACGAAAGTTAGAACGACAGGGATATTTTTTATCAAAATATTATATAGTACAACACTAACATAATCTATACAAAAAAGTAACGGAAAGAAAAATGGGCATAAATGAAGACTATAACTTTCATTTACACTTATTAGATTTTAGATTAGATTAGATTAGATGTTGAAAATATTGTATGTTGTGTTGACAATGTTGAACATTTATTTGTTAATAATTATCAAGGGAAAAATTAAAATAATTTTTAACCAATATATAATAATTTATAATTTATTTTTTTTGAGTACTATGCAGTATTAGAGTCAATACCCAGCAACCTACTGAAGCACAAAGAGTCAACAATTCCATATGAGAGTGTACTCCGAGTGCCGCTTGACCACAAGGTCTTTGGCTGAAGTTAACTAAGTTATTTATATATGTTGACATGACTTTCTTTACAATATAATATATGTTCTATACTTTCTGTATCAGGATCGATTCTATGACCTTTCCCTAAAAGAGAGTCACAGATGTGCCATCTAAGCACAAGGTGCTGGGCTAATGAAAACTATTTTACTATTGAATATAACTAGTATTGCACCCGTGCGATGCATGGTCATTAGTAGATGGTGAGTTTAAACATATTTAACTGATCGAAGAAAAAAATAGCATTAATAATAAATTCTTTTAATATCCAATAAAAAATACAATTACAAATTATTGAAAATTTCTTTGTACACCACATTTTGAGTATAGTTTACTAAACCCTTGGATTCGTCTGAAATTAAGATTTTGAGGCTATCAGGATTACTCACTCGGGAAACCGCAACATATAATTGTCCATGGTTAAACACAGGTTTCTTTAATAACAACCCCACTTGTGACAAAGTTTATCATTGGCTTTTGTTTATTGTCATTGGATAGGACAACATAACTGTGACACCCCAACTTTACACAGGCTGAGATAGATAAAACTCGACACAACAGCTGCCTATCTCAACTAAAAACATAACATAGCGGAAGCGAATTTAAAACTTAAAGGGCATCATGCCACACCTAGGTAAGGTAAACACGGCCTAGATGCACAGGCTAACCAAAGAAAGATAACTGCATAGATAAAATCCTCAAATATGTCTCAAACATCCAACAACTAGTCAAGAGTATATGAAATCTCAAAGC
>CM008342.1:22923146-22934341 GCA_002525835.2 Ipomoea batatas | reverse complement strand
AAAGGAAATAGCTGACTTCGTGAGCCGTTGTTTGAATTGTCAAAAGGTCAAGGCGGAAAGGTGCAAGACTAAAGGAATGTTACTACCCTTAGAAGTACCCGAAGGGAAGTGGGACTCGATATCTATGGACTTCGTGGGAGGGTTGCCTTTGACCAAGACTGGGAAAGACAAGATTTGGGTGATAGTGGATCGCCTCACCAAGACAGCCCGTTTCATCGCCATGAAGCAGACTAGGACTATGGATCAGTTGGCCAGGGCTTACATACACCAGGTGGTGAAGTACCACGGCGTGCCTCGCGACATCGTGTCTGACCGTGACTCGAGGTTCTTGTCACAGTTTTGGAAGTCACTGCAGGCAGCTTTGGGCACTAGGCTGAAGATGAGCACGGCTTTCCATCCTGCCACTGACGGACAGACTGAGCGCACCATTCAGACTTTGGAGGATATGCTGAGGGCTTGCATGCTTGATTTGCAAGGATCGTGGGAGGAGCACCTCGATTTGATTGAGTTTTCCTACAACAACAGCTACCATGCCAGTATTCAGATGGCCCCTTATGAGGCGCTCTATGGGCAAAAGTGCAGAAGTCCGTTGTGTTGGGAAGATTTGGTAGATCCGGTGACTCTGGGACCTCAATATCTGCAAGAAGCCACAGAAAAAGTCAAGCTAATTCAAAGTAGAATGAAAGCTGCTCAAGACCGCCAGAAATCCTATGTTGACTTGGGAAGAAAATTTGTGGAATTCCAAGCAGGCGAGAAAGTGTGGTTGAAGATTTCCCCAACTCGTGGAGTAATGAGGTTTGGGAAGAAAGGGAAGTTGAGCCCCCGCTTCATCGGACCTTGAGCTAGACCGAGTGCACAACGTGTTTCATGTTTCCCAGTTGAAGAAGTACGTGCACGACGCCTCACGCGTGTTAGCCCCCGAGACGCTGGAGTTAGACGAGGCGCTGTCTTATGAAGCTAGGCCCGTGAGGATCTTGGACTCCAAGACGCGAGAGACTCGACGCAAGGCAATCAAGCTGGTGAAGGTGCTTTGGTCCAACCATGGAGTCGAGGAGGCCGCTTGGGAGTTGGAGGACGATATGAGGCAGCACTACCCGGCTTTGTTTGCTCTAGGTGAGTTGTTAGTTATGTTCTTGCATGTTAGTTTGGGTTGGGTAAGTTATGAGTTTAGTTGCATGTTAGTATGTTCTTGAGTTTAGAACTAGTTGAGCAATCGTTCTCTTTTCAATCTTCGGTTGAATCTTTATTCCTTGGTATCGTTTTGTTTCTAGTTCCCGTGAGCTTTGAGCTTCGGGGGCGAAGCTCCTTTTAAGGGGGTAGAGTGTAACACCCCGTAAATTCGTTCAAGCCTTTCGTTCGTTAATTAATTCCTTGGGCAATTTAATTAATTTTAATTGGGCTAGTTCTTTCTATTTGATATATATATATATATATATATATATATATATATATATTCTAATCAAGAGCCCAATTAATTGAATTTATTCTTGTAAGGGACTTTATTCAATTTGGATCCTTACAATCTTTGTAATTAAATATTCCTACATAGCCCAATTTCTTAATATATATTAGTATATTGTCTTTAAGACATCTTATGGGCTTCTTTGTTCTAATTATTATATTTAATTGTAAGGGATGAATTCATTAGCCCAACTTACTAGTCTTGAATATATTTAATTCTTGTAGCTATTATAATATATGTAACTTAAGCCCATTCCATATTAATGTCTTACACCCTAATACATTATATGTATTCTAGTATATATATTGAAGATCAAAAACCCCTAAAGGTTTTCACTCCTTCTTCTCCCTACACAATTCCACACGCCATTTCCCTTCAATATTCATCCAAAAACTAATACAAAAACTATAAGCTTAATAATAATAAACCAACACATTACCTTAAACATAAGCTTAGTCCTGGGTTCGAACTCACGCCCTCCGGCTTAACACACCAACACCAACTCGCTACGCTACGTTGTTCCTTGTTGCTTGGTTACGCCATTAATAGTATAAATCCAGCCACCACCGCCCATGTTCCCGTTCACCATTCTACTTCACGCTTCGCACGGAGAAGGGGAGTCCGTAGTCATGTTCCGCCTCGGCATAACGGAAGAGGGGTCGCCGCCACTTGCTCGCTGCCATCCCCCGCCAGAACAACAGAGAAGAGAGGGGAGAATGCGAGAGGAAGGCAGAAGCTTCATCGCTGAACGCCGTCCTCGTCATTGCCGCCGGAGTTCCATAGCTGCTGCATGGTGGACGTCGAGGAGAAAGGGGGTACTCCCGTCGCTGCTGTTCTCGCCGGAAACAGAAAAGTGAAGCCATGCCGTCGCCGAGCTACTCCCAGCTACCGTCGCCATTACTGTCGCCGCTACGCCGCTTCGTCGCCACCGGGAGTATGTCGAAGGTGGAGGCCGCGACTGCTCTAACTCTGTCGCGCGTCGCCGGAAACAGAGAGAGAAGAGAGCGAGGAGACCGCCGCCGCTGCTTGCCGGAGGAACGAGCCAGAGGAGTCGGGAGAGCTCACGGGATTCACAAGACGTTGCCGGGACCTCGTCGTCGTCGTCAAAACAGAGCCCCGTCGCTGGAGATTGAAGACCGTCGCCGCCGACCACCATTGTCGCCGTTCTGCCGTCGATGATGGAGAGTCTGAGTCGTCAACGTCACCGGAGCTGCTCACCGCCGACGTCTCCCTCTGTTGCTACTGCGATTCTCCCACGCCGCTTCGCCGGTGACCTTCATCGTGGGTGCAAGCGGTCGGTCGAAACGAGAGAGACGAGAGGTATAGAAAATTAACGAAACTGAGATGAAGGATAGACGGATGGCTGCTGAATATTAGGTTGCCTTATTTGGTAGCTACTAATTAGGGTAAGTTTCCAAAATGGGTTTGGGCTACACAAGATATGGCATTTGGATCACTTGAGTTGGGTTTGAGGTTCAAGACTAAGCATGGTCCATAAAATCCATTTTCATAATTTATGGGCTTATAATATTTAGATTCAAAAATAGTAATTTATAAGAATGGCTCATCTATAGTCCATAATAAAAGAAACATATATTATAATATATGTATATATCTATATAGGCATATTGGGCTAAGAATATTTAGTAATCATAGTAATAATAATAATAATAATAATAGGTAGTCCAAAATACATTATTCCAAGCCCATGCGAAAATAATTTATACTTATAATTATTTTAATAATTACTAAATAAGAAATTAACCCCTCATTTTAAATATTTATATTTAAAATAATAATAGGGAAAATGCGGGGTTTTACATATATAAAATCTCATAACGGCACACAGGCCCAAAACATAAGTCTAGAAACATAACACCTAGTCTAAGCGTCCTCATACGGCTATACTCTATCGCGCTCACGCATAGACTTTATTGCATACCTGGAAAACACACAAAGAACCATTAGCAAAAGACTGCTAAGTAACCACCACTCACACCCGCAAGGAAGTATAGATATACATAAGCTTGTAAATAGGTTACACACCCGTATAGAATATACACACCAACAAACTGTTCATTAATTAAAACGGATACTCAACAATGATAAACTGAAAGGATCGCAAACCAAGACTCCTCCAAACGAAACCGATATTCAGTAACAAATGTATAAGACAACGAGTCCACAAACAAGATACCAACTGATATAACAACCATAAAGGAACCAACCAAACCATAACAAGGAACAACGAGATAATCACAAGGAAACTCACGAATACGTAATACCAAGAAAGAACTCCCAACTCCAACCTCCAAACCATCATACCAACCATCATACCAAACATCAACCAAAAGTTAGTCCATAGGGGTAAGAACCCAATCACAGAGGCCATAATGCCCAATCACAGGGGTATAAACCCAATCACAGGGACGAGAGTCCAATCACAGGGGTAATCAACCCAATCACAAGGACCAAAGTCCAATCACAGGGGTAACAACCCAATCACAAGGACCAAAGTCCAATCACAGAGGCATACAAGCCCAAACATAGCAACGATAGCACAGTGAGTTCACCCATCAACCACCAAAGGATACCCAAAGATCCACCACCACATAATCATACTCCAACTCAGCCCAAAAACAACCAACCAAAGTGTTCATCTCAACTATGAACACAAACCAACTCCCAGATAACATAATCAAGGAATCAACAAAGCAAGAGTTCAAAAGAGGGACCAAGAGACATGAATAAATACTCCAAAGGCATGGTAAAATACCCAACAAAACACTCCAACAATGTTCAGAACAAAAGGGGAAACAATCAGACAACAGTTCACAAAACAGTCTTTGGAAACTACCTCCAGTAGACCTAGCGGAGCTCAGCAACGGAACACAGACCACCGCCGCACTCCTCCGCAAGAAAGAGGCGGTTCTCCTCAACGGAACACCCCCTTCCGCCATCCTCCACTGTGTTGGCTTTGCGGAAGGCCCTAGCGGATTACATTGTGCCGTTAGGGTCCTCCGCAAGGTCAAAAATCCACTCCCACTCCCACTCCCAGACTTCTGCTCAGACACGAAGAGATGTTCCAGAATGCGAAAAAAATGAGATTATACTACCCAGATTTAATTCAATAGAGGCCAAATAACATGGAAATCCAAACCAACAAATACTCATAAACAACAATAGGCAAAGGATCAAGACACAAGTTCATGAATCCATTAAACACAAACAATAATAGGGCTAATATCCAAGAAATTTCAGGATTTCCAACACCAAATAATAACATATAGATTGAGAGTGTAAAAATAGATTTTGATGGACATAGTGGTTACCTTTTGAAGCTCTTTCCAACCAAGCAAAGCCTCAACACACCTCGCAAAGCACCACTTCCTTCTTGATCATCTTTTTACCCAAAGAACCCCAAAAGAAAACATAAGAACTCGCATAAAGACTAATAAAACTATATGATGCAATGAATATTCCTAGATAGATGCACTTACCCAAACTCAAACAACCCTAAAGGAGCCATCTTGACTTGAAAACTTGAAGGAGAAATGAAGATCAAATTTTGAAGGATTGAAGATGAAAGTGGCGTGAAAGTGAGGGTAGGGAAGAGAGAGAGTGAAAACCTCTAGGGGATTTTAGTCTTGAATATATATACTACAATACATATATTATATTAGGGTGAAAGACTTACTAAGGAATGGGCTCCATTCTTTATATTATATACATACAAGAATATAATGTACAAGATTAATTAGTTGGGCTAAGAAATTCATCTCTAGACAATTAAATATATAATAGAATAAAGAAAGCCATATGATGTCTTAAAGACAATACACATATATATATTTATTAAGAAATTGGGCCATTGTAAGAATACTTTTAATCATAAGAATTGTAAGGATCCAAATTGAATAAATCCCTTACAAGAATATATTCAAGAATTGGGCTCTTGATTAGAATAATTAATTTAGGCTCAAGAAATATATATATATATATATATATATATATATATATATTTATATATCTATGTATGAAATTGGAAGAACTAGCCCAATTAGAATAAATAAATTGCCCAAGGAATTAATTATCGGTCTTACAGCTTAAACGAATTTACGGGGTGTTACACACCTGCTCAGTAGCCTCAGGTGACTCTTGTTGTTCTTGCAAAAAAAGAGGAAGGAGATTGAGTCTAGATCAAAAGTGTGGGATCATTTTTGAAAAGATCCTTGATAATGATGGAAAATTGATTAAGGGGAAGTGCCTATACTGTGCAAGGCTCTTTGCATGTGAGCCAAAAAAAAACATGGCACTTCCTCTTTAAGAAATCATATGCTTAGCTATCTTAAAAATCCTCATTCTAAGGATACAAGGCAGTCACTACTCACCTTCAATTATGTATCAACCTCTGCCCAGAGGGTTCTAAGGGGGTAATGGGAGAATTAGGGACTTGGGTGTTTAAGCAGGAAGCCATTAGGATGGCTTTATGTGAGATGATTATAATAAATGAGTTACCCTTTAGGTTTGTTGAGGGGCAAAAGTTTAGAAGATTTATTCTAGTTGCCTGCTCTAGGTTTCAAGTTCCTTCTAAGTAGACAGTTTCAAGAAATATTTTCCAAAGATACCTAGATGAGAGATTAGTCCTTAAACAGCTTTTTAAGGGTAGCTCCCAAAGAGTGAGCTTAACCACTAACATATGGACCTCTGTATAGAGGATAAATTACATATGCATTAACATTTCATTGATGATCAGTGGAAGCTCAACAAAAAAAATCATAGCCTTCGTCCATGTTTCATCTCATAGGGAAAAGTATGTAGCTAAGGCCTTTGAGAGTTGTCTGGTTGAGTGGGGTATTAAGAATGTCTTTACTATCACAATTGACAATGCCTCTTCCAATGATACTACTATGAGGTTTTTTAAAAGTAAGTTTTTGTCTTGGGGTAGTAGTTCTGTAAGGTGTCAATATATGCACATGAGGTGTATAACCCATATTATGAATCTGGTGGTGCAAGATGGGTTGAAGTTTGCTGAAAATTCAGTTAAGAGGGTTAGGGATGCAGTGAGATGGGTTAGGAACTCATCTGCAAGGCTAAAGAAGTTTAGAGATCTTGCTAATCTCATTAGGGTGGAAGTCAAATCAGTTTCGCAGCTGGATGTTCCTACCAGATGGAATAGCACTTACCCAATGCTCAACACTGCTATCCAGTACCAGAGAGTGTTTGATGCATATGAGGGGAATGATTCCTAATTTTCTACTGACCTTGGTGAATCTGTGCCTACTTTTCTGGATTGGTGTAATGTGTAAAGTTTGGTAACTTTACTGAAAAGTTTCTATGTCGTGACTGCGAGAATATCCGGTTCTCTTTATGTGACATCTAACACTTTCTTTAGTGAGATCTCTGATCATAGTTGGATGTTACATAACATGATTGGGGTTGAATCTGTTTCTGAAAAGGTAAATACAAATCTGTTAAGTATTTAAAATATGTGTTTGTTTTAATTTTAAATCTATTAAATCTATGTTTGTTTTAATTCTGTACAAGCAATGGGGACCCAAATGAAAAATAGATTTAAAAAATATTGGGGGAACCCTGAAAAATGAACTTTTTGATATTTTTTGCCTATATATTAGACCCTAGAGATAAAGTTGAATATATGTCTCACCAGTTTATTCAACTTTAAGGTGAAGTGAAAGGTAAAGCTGGTTTTGCTCAGGTCCAATTTGCAATGGTTGAGTTGTTCAGTGATTATGCAGCCACATACTCTGTGAATGTAAACAATGAACCATCTACTACCAACCTTCTCAACCAGTGAATGTGTTGGCTACTACTATTCGTAGGCCACAGTCTAGGTTGAAAAGTGAGATGAAAACGCAAAGAATGAAGAATGGTGGAAGCCTTAAATAGACTGAGCTGCAAATATATATTTGAGTGAGAGTATTGTGGATGATAAGGATGATTTTAATACCCTTAGATGGTGGAAGGTAAATAGTGAGAGATTACTCATTCTCTCAAAAATGACATGGGATGTTCTTGCAGTACCAATATGAAGTGCACTTAATTCAATATTACTAGATGCGCTTAGTCGTGTTCTTACGGAATGAACCTATTGACTAAGTTCTGCAAGACCAGACTAATCAAGGAGCAACTTGTCGTGTGGTGAACGGCAAGTTGAGGCATATTATGGCTCAAGTTGAGAATTTGAAAAATGTGACATCAAGGAGCAACTTGTCACATGAAGCAAGGATTGATATCTTGCAAGGATGCCTACATACTCTAGTCAACACCGTACAAGGGTTAGAAAAGAAAATGGAGGAGATGGACGCAAGGCACAAGGCCGATTCAATCCTTATCAAGGAAATGAGATCGCAAAAAAAAGGGGGACTTGGTGATGTTCAAGAAAATTTTCGATGTTACCAAAAAGGGGGAAGAAAAGATACCCTCTCACTTTGGATCTTCGCAGGGGGAAGAATAAGGGGTACCACCTACATTTCATTTTGTTATTGATTTTTCAGGTACACCCGTGTGCGTTGATGAAGATAGAGTGATCAAAATGTTCTAGATTCACCTACCCAAAGGAACGATACTCACTAAAGGAAGGACTCTAAAGGAGTGTGCTCAAAGGTACACTAGAGGAGTGTTCCTCACTAGTGATCCAAAGGAAGTCATCGAGCACTACATGGAAGGAAGAGTCAAGGAGAAGTTCCTACACGATGATTGTAAAGGTAACTTCACGAAGCTTAGAGCTAGAATTAATGATATGATTGGACTTTATTGATTTCAAGTTCTAGTTCATTATGTACGTAACACTAGTACTATGGCTTGTCACATTTTGATATTTTATGGTACGAATTATTGTTATTTTTATTAGTTATATTTTTATTGTTTAATTGCTTTAATTTTGGACACAATTGCTTTTAGTCTTGTAACATGCAAGTTGAGTGATAAAAAGGATTATTAAAATTGAAATTAAAGACCTCAAACCTTGCAATCTCTCAAGTGTGTCTAATTATAAAGCATGTAGGTCAAATAAATTGTAAACTCGTCAAATTGGCTAGTCAAAATAAAATTAGAAAAATGAAAAATCAATTTTTGATTGGACTAATTCAAATTGGTATCATCAAAAATGGGGAAATTGTTAGGAATATATTGTAATTGTTTTGATAACCAAAAATGTAATATTAGACCCCCAATTTTATTTTGAGTCTAGTATAGGATTACGCCAGATACAAGCCTAGTCGATTAAGTGGAAATTACAATAGTATAAATTTTTAATTTATACTTGTAAGTCATTCGCTTCCACTTTACAAATTGAGAAGAATTTGGAAGATTGATCAAGACTTGAAGACATCCCGGAACGTGACAACGGTTCGAATTGCAAGAATTAATTCTTTGGAAGAATTAATTAATTCAAGATGAGGATGTTGCAATTAAAAGTCAAAATTGAAAGTCAACCTCAAATGGGTTCTCTCACAAACATTTTTGGAGGCTAACTCTTGCAAAGAAATATTTTTAGAGATGAGGATGACCTCATGGAGCAAAGTGGCGTGGTCAACCTTGACCGTGTTCAAAGAAGAGGATGACTTGCCTCAAAAATTAATTTGGTGATGAGGATGACCTATTAATTAAAGGAAAGGGGAAGAAAGATCTTACTTTTTGGAGATGAGGATGACTTGGTCATAAGTCAAACATGAGGATGACTTAGCTATTTTAAATTGAGGATGACTTAGCCGATTGAAAGCCACAATGAGGATGAGGATGACTTAGCCTTTGAAGGATCAAAATTGAGGATGAGGATGACTTGGTTTCAAAGCCAAAATAAATCATTTATGAAGAGGATGACCATGACTTCAAAGCTCAAATAGGATGACTTGCCTTTTTGGAAGATGAAAGTTGAGGATGAGGATGACCTACCTATTATTTAATGCAAGGAAGAAGAATTACTAATCATCCAAGGGGGAAGGAATAAAATCAATTTTGAGGCTGAGTATGGCGTGATCAAGAATAAAAATAGGATGGTCTATTTTTATTTATTCAAAAGGAGTCCAACACTGCCAACAACATTTCTATAAAGGGGAAATATTATTTTCCTTAATATGGCATGAGGATGACTCCAAAAGGTGATTTCAAATATTCTTGCTACATGGAGCTGAAGATCATTATGAGAAAAGTCAGTGTACTTTTCGGTGGCATTAATTATGCTCAAGCAAGAGTCAGCAAACGGATATATCTCAGAGCAACCTGACTTATGGATTATGAAAAAAGTCAAGTGTTCACACTACCAAAGTCAAGGATGGATGGTTACAAGTTACAAGGAAAAATTATGTCAGTGATTGCAGAAGAATGTTGGAGGATTATCAGAAGTAAATATTCAAATTCATCTGACAGATCCATCAAAGTTGACGAAGACCATCTGAAGGCATTTAATGCTCTGAAGAATCATAACGGGCAAATAGCTATTTTAGCTATATAAACCCAAGAAGACTTGATGATGAAGGATGCACTTGATTGAGAAGAGACGGGGAACAGACACGGATGAGATATTAGCACTGAATACACAAAAAAGTGATATCAGATTAGAAAGTGCTAAGTATTGAGCTAAAAACGAGAGAAATCAAGTCTTAGAAAGAAATACTATTATTTCTTGAAAGAAAATTGTAAGAGTGTAGCTTTGTGCAAGACACTCGGGAAAACTAAGTGTAGCTGGGTGCAAAACACTTGGTTGAACAGCTTTGTGCGAATTACTCGAAGGAGTGCAGCTTTGTGCAGAACACTCGTGGATACTAAGTGTAGCTGGGTGCAAAACACTTGGTTGAAGGGCTTAGCTGGGTGCAAAACGCTCGTGAACGTAGCTGGGTGCAAGACGTTCGGGTTTGAGTGTTGCTGTAGGTAAAGAGCATTTAGAGTAGCAGAGTGCTAGAAGAGCACTGATTCACTATTGTATCTGGGTGATTGAAGATAGTGGAATCTCTCCTTGGAGGAAGGAGAAAGTGGAGTAAGAGGATTACATCACCTCCGAACCACTATAAATCGCTGTGTCATTTATTTTATCTGCTCACATATCTGCTTGCATATTTATTGATCTGAGCATCACATGCATTTCATATTTTGTCACATTTATTGCTAAGTGCTTTATTGGTTCACGTGACATCATATTTGCATGCAAGACATATTTGCAAACTCAACCTCATCCTGTCAAAGCTTATTCATTGTTATGCTACGAACCCAACTATTCATTGCGTATACTATTTGATATGGGTTTGATAGTTCCTACATACGCATGCGAGCCAAACTTTACACACTCATTATTTGAGTTATTTCTGACGTTTCTAACGTGTTGCATGTCGTGAAGCTCTTCATTTTTTACGTAACTTTGTTTATAGCACTTTACCGTATTGTTATTTCCGCTGTGCAATTCAAGTTGATTTTATTCACTTGGATTCTCTTTTATAAAGTGTTATAATTGTAACACCCCCATTTTTCAAACCGAAATATTTTATAAAAAGGGTTTCATTTAATTAAAAATGTCTTATAATTGCGGAAGCCCAAAAACAAAACTATAGAGAATAGGGATGCTACCGCCACGTTTAGATAAAACTTATATCTGAACGCACAGGCTAAATTAAAGAAGTCTACTAACAACAACCCAAAACTATTACTAGTACAATAAATTAAATACATTTGTTTTAAATACATCAATCTAGATTATTTAATAAAATAAAATACTTTC
>CM008342.1:22831604-22862927 GCA_002525835.2 Ipomoea batatas | reverse complement strand
AAAAAAAAAAAAAAAAAAACAAAGTGGTACACTGTTTTTTATTCATTGACTTTATTTACTCAATAAACTCTGTACCCGTGGCGAGAGTTATACTTCATGGGAGTACATATATGATTTTTTGTAAAAAGAAAAAAAAAAGTTTAAAAAATGAACATTAGAAAAAGAGCTAGTGTCCACACTAAACTACCTTATTTGCTTAATTCTTTAATGCAGCGTGCACAATTGGGATGATATCATTCTAATGTTATCAATGTCAACTTGAACTCCGGAGTTTATGATATCAAAGCTGTCAGTCCAATGTTATCAATGTCAACCTGAAATCCGGAGTTTTGAATGATTAAATCACTTAAAAATAGTTAGCTGAGTATATAAGCTGAAATACGTTATTGTGCACGCTACATTCAAGAATTATCTATTATATTACATTACTATATAAATTATTTTTTTAAATATAAATATCAAATTTAAAAAAATAGTTACTAATTATTACTACTACTACTACAATTATTATTATTATTATTATTATTATTATTATTATTATTATTATTATTATTATTATAAATACCTAAAATTTGAATAAATATAAAGTTTTAATATTACTAATATTTTGCATCGATTTTTATGCATCGCGCATAAAAAATACTAGTAACGTTAATATGCGTGGTCAAGTTATTAAACGAATTGACCCTGTTTGGTAACAACATTAGCTTATCGGTCAATTTTGTCTTATTTGACCACTATTAGTTATTTGACTTGGTTAAAAGGGTCAATATAAGTGTTTGATGATTAATTAGCTCTTTGTAACAACTTATTGTTCCAATACGCTAAAATTTAAAAAGCTGCTCAAAGCAACTATTTCGAACAACTTTTTAAGAAAGTTATTTTGCATTTAATATGTTATCAGCTAATAGCTAATTTACCAAACATCTTTTTACAATTAGCTAATGCTATCAACTAGACAAATCCACTAATCTAATTAGGTAACAATTCAACTATATCTACCAAACACTCCCACTGACCTTTTTGTGAATATGTCTACTACAGTCTACTCCTAGAGTCATTCAAAATTCGCAAACCATACTGTATAACGTTAATATGTGTGGTCAAGCTACACATAATTGACATCTTTGTGAAAATGTTTGAGGCAACACCACTCCAGCCCTAGCAACTCAGGACTAGCCAATCACTCTCAAACTCCACATCCCTATAACCCAGTTGTTATAGAGTGGACCATGGTTCAAACAACGCTACGTGGATCATGGTCCAATACAATTGTAAAATAAAATTGAGTTTATTACCGAAATGGTCCTTCGACTATTGCGAAATTACCAATTCGGTCTTCAACAATTTTTTGTGCCAAATTAAGTCCCTTGACGTTGAAAATTTTAACCAATTTGGTCCTCCGATCCGTTTATTTTGTCGTTAAACATCCGTTAAATCGGGACCAAATTGATAATTTTGATATAGTCAATGGACCAAATTGATAATTTTTCTATAATCAAGGGACCAAATTGGTAATTAATTTTTCACTGAAATGGTCCATTGACTATAGCAAAATTACCAATTTAGTCCCAGTTTTAGCGGATGTTTAGCGGCAAAATTAACGGAGGACCAAATTGGTTAAAATTTTGAAAGTCGAGGGACTTAATTGGGTACAAAAAATTGTCAAGGACCAAATTGGTAATTTCGCAATAGTCGAGGGACTATTTCGGTAATAAATTGTAGTAAAGTTAAAATCATATTTTAGTGTTGCTAAAATGAAACTAATGTGTGTGAAAAATGAAACTAAAAAATAGAGTTTGTGCAATAACATATTGTGTTAAATGAACTATAATAAAATTAAAATGATATTTTAGTGTTGCTATAATAATGAAACTAGTTTGTGGAAAATTAAACTTATAAAAAACATAACTAGTACAATAACATATATTGTCAAATGAATATGAAGTGTATTTACAATTATACTTTATTGTTACTATAATTAAACTAGTGTGTGTGAAAAACAAAATTTAAAAAAATAGAGCTCATTCAATAACGTATATTATCAAATGAAACTATAGTATAATTAAAATCATGCTTTAGTATTGTTATAATGAAGCTAGTGTGCCTAGAAAATGAAACTAAAAAAACAAAACAATATTGTCAAATATAATTAAAGTATAATTAAAATGATACAACATCGTTTTACTTTATGATTCATGCTACTACATGAACCATATAATGGTCCACATTAAAATTTGTCCCTATAACCTTGGTCCTAGCACAAAGCCAATTCAAGATAAATAGCCGAAAGATATATTGAAGGCAAATTATATCATGGATTAGGGTTTACCTTGCATTGTAGATTCTGTATATATAGTTGATACGTTTTGTATCTGTACTTGACAATTTATATATTTGTAGTTATCATATTATGTATCAGTAATTATGTTATTTGTTTACATATAAAAAAAATTGTTAATTGAAGACACAAAGTTTTTATATTAAGATTCAGAATGCAATGAACCCTGGTCAATGGTATAACAATGGTCTTTTGAGGGGCTCAAAATGACTGATATGAACCCCCAGTTTTTACAGCCAATTTTAGGACGAACGGAACCATCACTGGAGCTTGCTGTTATATATAAAGTGTAGCTAGTAGTTTTGGCAGTATATAAAAGTTCAACGATAAGGTACAAGTGCATTATGCCACCACTTGCAAATTTTTATTGTGAACTATGACTTGCTTGAGTTAGGTGGAAACAAGCTTACGATATTATCAGGGAATCACAAATTGCTGAATTTAATTAAAAATTATTGATGGGTCATCAGTGACGTCCATTCGAAAAAAGAATGAACGATTTACTGATTCAACTTCTGCCACTTAGCGTTTAACTATGACAAAATTTCAACTCGTAGGCTATATATATAGAAGTTGAGCGTAACACATACATGCAAGTGGATTAATTATACTAACACATTTCATCAAACCAAACAGTTATCAAGATATGGCTTTTGTTGCTGTAACATCTCTTATGAGAACGTTAGAGCTTCAGTTCCTACACCCCCAACCACGTGTTATTCTCACAACAAAGAGCAGATCGAGTCTCTTCATGAAAAACTTAGGCATTTGCTAGTTTTTCTTGAGGAATGGGAGAAGAAAGGCAACAATTGCGCTGAGATGAAAGAGCTCACAGAAGAAATTAGAAAAGTGAGTGTGAAGGCTGAAGATGACATTGAAGCAGAGCTATTGAATGTTCATCATTATCAGAAGCTGGATCAAGCTTTGCAGCGTGTTGTTGAGGACATTGAAGAGCTGATGCAGACTACAAGGAACACCAATCTCACACCTACCTCGAATGTGGAGGATAAGGTGAACTCCGTCAACAATAATCCCACGGTTGGAGGTTCCTACCAACGTGCCTCAGAAGAACTGGATGAGGTAAAGTCTAAGCTCCTTGACCACTCACTCAAACAACGCCAAGTAATGGCAATGGTGGGTATGGGTGGTATTGGCAAGACAACTTTTGTTAAGAGAATTTATGAGGATTCTGATGTCGCATCTCATTTTGACTTACGTGCTTGGACAACCATGTCCCAAGTGCATAACAAAGCACAAGCCCTCTATGACCTTTGCAGTTGCATCATGCCCACCTTCAACAACAAAAAGGAGGCTGATCTCGAAGGCCAACTGCGCAAAAGTTTATTGGGCCAGAGGTACCTTATTGTTGTCGATGACATATGGACTACTAATGCATGGGATGATATCCAAAGATGCTTTCCAAATGATGAAAATGAGAGCCGAATTTTGATGACCACTCGAGATAGAGAGATAGCTCAGTATGCCAACTCTGGTGAGTATTGTTATAACAAGCGTTTCTTAAATGAGGGTGAAGGTTGGGAGTTATTTTACCAGAAGTTTTTGCCTAAAGAACTTTTGAACAATGAATTTGAAACAATAGGGAGGAACATTGTTAAGAAATGTCAGGGTTTACCACTTACAATTGTGCTGGTAGCAGGGCTTCTCTCTACTATCAAGTCAGTAGATGAATGGGAAAACGTTGAAAGTACAATTTCATTGCTGAATTTAAATATTTCTAAACAATTTTCAAGAGTATTCAATTTGAGTTACAACAGTTTGCCTAGGGATGTGAAGGGTTGTTTTTTGTATTTGGGAGTTTTTCATGAAGATTGTGAGATTCCAATTAAAAAGCTTATTAGGTTATGGATTGCAGAGGGATTTTTAGGTACCATGAGTCATAGCAAGAGGCTAGAAGAAGGTTCTCACCAAAAAAAAAAAAAGAGGCTAGAAGAAATAGGTAGAAAATATTTGCAAGATCTTATTGATAGAAGTCTAATTATGGTTCATAGGAGGAGCTTAGATGGAGAAGTCAAGAGTTGTAAGATGCATGATCTGTTACATGAGTTGTGCATAAGCAAGGTTGAAAATGAGAACCTTTTGTACCTTGAAACTGAGGGTATTAGCTTTCCTTTTGGTGGCTTTATTCAATTGGATGATAGCCGTTGGTTAAGTCTTAAAGTAGCAATTCCAGATTTTCATTTGGTCATTGATTCCAGGGAATATCGTTCCATTTTATGTTTTAATATGGCTGTAAACTGTGATCGTGAATGGTATTTGGAGGCCGACTCTTTTAAGAAGTTAAGAGTGTTAGACTTGAGCAAGATTAAGTTCAGGTACGGTATGCCTCCAGATATTTCAGGTCTTATTTTCCTAAGGTACCTAGCACTAGCCTCATGTAAGGTTCTAAACTGTATACCTTTGTGGAAGAATTGGAATCTACAGACCCTAATTGTCACAGAAGATGACAATGGTGCCCGTAGGCTGCCTCCTGGAATTTGGGACTTGCCACAGCTAAGACATCTTGAAATCTACCATCAGATTTCTATTGATCGTCCAAAAGTGATTCAAGAAGATCTCCAAACACTTTATTGGTTGTCTACGTCAGAGTGTACAATGGAAGTGCTTTCCAGAATCCCAAATGTTAAAGAGCTGGGAATAATTGCAAAATGCAAAGTTGCATCATCAGTATCACAGGGTTTAGATAACTTGTGCTGTTTAGAGCATCTTGAGAAGCTAAAAGTTATGGGCTCTTACCGTTGTCCTTTACACCTCCCTCCACATATAGAGCCCAATAATTTCCCTTTCCCACAAAAGCTTCAGAAGTTGACATTTGAGAGAACTCTTATACCATGGGAAGCCATGAGTATTATAAGTATGCTACCCAATCTGGAGATACTTAAACTCAAAAACTTTGCGTGTGTGGGAGAAGAGTGGGAACTAAGTCAAGAAGGTGGCTTCCCACAGTTAAAAGTTTTGCTCATTTCTTTTACAAATTTGAAGGAATGGAAGGCAAATGTTGACAATCCTTTCCCAAAACTCGAACGCTTACTCTTAAGAAATTGCTTTGAGTTGAAAGAGATGTCAGAGTGGATTGATGATATCATCAAAACACTCCAGTTAATTAAGTTGGAGTATTGCTACGCTTCCCTTGTGGGTTCTGCTCAGAGGATTAAACAAGAGCAACTTGAGTACGGAAATGAAATGCTAGATGTAATTCACTCCAATACTCGACTAGGTTTGTCTCTCAACTAATTTTTTTCTATATTAATTAAACTTTAATTAGTACATGTTCTATCTTTCGATAATTAATTTTTATGATTAAATCTAGATTATGAGGACCATGCTAAAGAGGAAGATCGTTCCAATGAACAAACCTGTGAAGTTGAAAGCGTCTGCAATGATTTGACAGTAAGTCAGCTCTTCTGATCTTTGCCCTTGAATATTGATAGACATATATTTTCACCTATTGCATGTACTTAATTTTGTATTTGTTCTTTTTTTGTACTTTAATTCAGTATATATACAAAATCACCAAACTTCATAGCATTTTAAATAGAGTTATTACACTTTTGATCCCACGAGTATTGTGCCCACTAATAATATAATGTTGATTCACAACTTTCAAAATTTGCATAATTGGTCCATCAACTTCAGAGCCTTTGGTTTGAAGCAAGGGAGCTAAGGATCACCTGGGGTCATGTTCGTAAGTATTGGATTTGGACTTTTGACGCCGACTCGGGGTATGCAATGCAATTTTAATTAACTATAATATTAAGGTTCTCTTCAAAAAAAAAAAACTATAATATTAAGGAAGGGTTGCATATATTGTTCAATTTCTCTATTATATATGTATGTATTGTAATGTAACTTTGTCTAATTGTGTATAGGCATGAGGTTGCGAAGCTTAAGAAAGTCAGCGCATTCGATATCGGATTAACGTTTGGCGTTCGGTGCTTATATAAGATGAGTTGTTATTCTGCGTATCTTGTATTCAAGCTTGAGAATGGAAGCTATGAAGATGTTTATACAGCATTGGCAGCTGTGAGATATGAGAAGGACAACGCTAGATACGGCTGGATGAACAAACAGAATTGGCACACTAATACATACGTATATCCGAATATGGAAAGTGTAGGAGTGGAGGGAGGAAATCATAATGTTATTACGGTATGGAAACTAATCTATTACTTTGTTACCTTCTTCTATGGGTTGTCCTCTATTTATTCTCTTTGTTAGATGGTGAATAAACATGTTTAGTTCTCAGTTTCTCACTCTCACATGGTATCACAACCATTACTCTAGCAAGAAATTTTTTTCCTCCCTTGATCCTTTCTCGTTCTCTCATGGCTGCTGCAACTCAAACAAGTGTTATTCAAATCTATGCCCCAACTCACTTACCAATCAAGCTCACAACCTATAATTTCCCATTTGGAAAAAATAAGTAGAGTCTAGGTTCACAGGATTAAACCTCGTGGGCTACGTTAATGGCACCACTTCTGCTTCGGTAAAATATTCCGACCCGGCACAAACAACCTTAAGCTCAACCAACATGGCCTGTGATTGCGTCGGCTGATAAGGGCATATTTGATCATATTTTTACCCCATATTTAAATCTATATTTACCACTTAATATTAATATTATGTTCAGTATGGATCATAATTGTTGAAATTCATATACAAGTGAACATAATATTAATATTAGGAACTTTGTCTTATAATTTATGTTAATTAATCCTAATCTTATTATTAATTAGGCAAAGTGGCGTGGATGGTGAAGTGGTGTAGGTGGATGATGTGTTATGAAGCATAATTAATGACAAATGAAAGAGGAAATCATGGAGAATTGTGGGAAGAATAATGGAGCAAAAAGAGAAAAAGACAAAACAACTTGGTGGAAAGTAAAAAGTGGAAGACATAAAGCATGGAACATGGATGGTAGAGCAAAACATGGAGCATTGGAGCCAAAAGCAAAAAGGGAGAAGATTCCGCAGAAATGTTGGAGGAGGACAATAGGCGTCTGTCTGCGTCCTGAAACAGACGCTTATTGTCAATTTCTACACTGCCCAGAATTTCGCACTTTCGCCGCGGCGAGAATGTTGCCTAGGAACAATAATTCTGCACTCCAAAATTCCAATTTTGCCCCTGCCTTTGCCCAACTATAAATACCCCTCATTTCTCCATTCTTCAACATCCAATTTTCAGAATTGGCTTAGTCCCTTCCTCTCTTCTCCTATCCTTTTCTTCTCCTTAAAAATGTAGACCTCCAAGTGAGGCTTGTTTAGTAGTGTAGGAGTAGAATAGGATTTATTTTGTAATAAGAAGAGATATGATGCAAGATTAGGAGCTTCAACCGTTGGAACGAGGAGAAAGCGATGAGAATTTTTTTCCCTTCTTTCCTTAACTTATCTTGAATTAATCTTGTATCTAGATGCTTGTTCTTAATTTATTTGGATTTTGGATTATGTTTATGTCTAGATTGTTGTTTGTTCTTATTTATTATGAATTGTTAGTTTAGCTTCTATGAGTTGTTGTGTGCAAGACTTGTTATTGAAAGTGTGTGATTATACGCACATTGCGCGTATGGGTTAATGTCCAATATTTTTATTTCAATAAATATGTGAAAGTATATCAATACAAGATTATATAAGAAAAATTTATACATGGGTAATTGAATGTCGAATTTTTTTATTTAAATATTTAACTCAAAGTATATGAATCCAAGATAATATAGAAAATTCATTATAATTATTAGTAAAATAAATGTTTGCAACTTTGTAAAATCGATAGTCTAAATATTTGGTCTAAAAATGATAGTCTAAATAAATACTACTTTTAATTTGAATTTTTCTAAGTGTTCTTAATTCTCTTTTGAGTAACATTGTCATTGTCTTCATCTTTACTATTTGTTCTCTTCCTTTTTGTTGGTAGTGTGTTATTTGCAATTCTGTTATTGTTGGTAGCATAGATAACAACGTCATGCAATGAGATTTTGATATAGGAGCTATGAACTTTAGGTGTTCAGCTTGGGGTTCATTTGGTTCAACCATTATTGTTGAATGAGTTATTGGATAAAAAATCCCTAGTTTAAGAAAAAAATATTAAATAAATTAATAAAAATTTGAAAATTTAAAATATTATATATTCCAAAGATATTAAAAGGTAGTTTCTCGCTTCAATTTGCTGGGTAATGGGTTATTTGAGTACTTTCATTGTCAACAAATCCCCCAAGTAGTTAATAGATTGGATTAATTTCAAACTATTCTTTTTTATTTTTTTTCATGGTATTAAAGAAATACATATGTATCATTTTTTTGTGTAACTACTAATTTATTTAATTCAATAAGAGTAAAATAGAGCGATTCCGCTTCAATTTGTTGGGTTATTTGAGTACTCTCTTTGCCAACCAATCCCCAAGTAGTTAATATAATTAGCTTCAAATTATTTAATTTTTTTTCATAGTATTAATAAAATACTTGGTAAATAAATATATAACATTATTTTGTACTATAAAACTTTGATATTTAATTACAAGATATTGTAAAAATAAGATAATGGACAATGTAATGAATATCAATTGATAAATTTGAATGTAAAGAATCTTTGCATGAGAGAAAAATAAAGACAATATAACTAATGAAATTATTTCTCTTATTTAATTTAATTTTTTGATAATGAATAATTTTTTCAAATAAAGGTATTGTAGACATATAATTCTAAATTAAAGAAATACATATGTATGATTTTTTGTTATAGCTACTAATTTATTTAATTTAATAAGAGTAAATAGAGTGAGAAATTTAATTATGTCAAATTTGATTGAGATGAGGTTCGAACCTAAGATCTTTCTTATAGAAATTAATGGGTAAGTTAAAAGTTAACGGAATATTAACGGAGAAGAAAATATTTAACGGAAAACTTAACGGATAATCATAAAAGTAAGGTTAAATTAGGTAATCTCTATTAATAATATTAATCTGAATTATCTTAACCATCTATTTGATTAAATAATTCATCTGAACCATCCATTTGATTAAATAATTTGACCGCCATTTTTTCTACCCATTTTAGGCCTAACTCTCTTTGGCTCTTATTAGTATAGTAGATATATATATATGGTTGCGGTAGGCATTAAGTGCTAGTCAGGCGGTAGACGGCACCTAAGCGGTGCATAGGCATGCAGCAACCTATCAAAACGAAAAAATAGTACATGTGGGTGGTGTATGTCATATATTATATTATATATATTGTATATATATCTCTTACTTCTCTTATTTATATAAATAAATAAATTCAAATATATATAAATAAAATAAAAAAAATTAACAAGGCCCGACTTGCCCGAGTTAACTCGGCTAACTCTACCGAGTTGGAAGAGTTAACTCGGCCGAGTCGACCCCCAACTCTGTCTAGTCAGCGGTGTTAGGCGCTACGCGTCCGGATGCCTAGGGAACAATTCGCCTTGGCGTAGGGGCGCTTAGGCTGCCTAAGCGGTCGATTTTTGCAACAGTGTATATATATATATATATATATATATATATATATATACTAGTTCAAATGAGGTCAGTGCGGATTGTATAATTAGGTATGCATAAATTCACCATATAGTGTTCGAAAATGTACCAGAATGAAACGCATATATGCACCACACAAAAAAAATGCACCATTAAATCTATTGATGCATTTTCGAACACTTTAATTTGTAGTGCATTTATGCGTACCAAATGGTCATAGCAGCAGAGAAGTACTGTCCGCACCAGAACATGACTATACATACATACATATATATATATATATATATATATATATATATATATATATAATTAGCTCTGACCTTCCCATCAAATTAAATAACTATTATTACAATAACTTATATTCCCCATCAAATTATATATGATGTCTGCGTGTCCTTCCATTTTTGTTCTTCAATTCCTCCTCCTATATATACTTGAATTATGAGGTAAAGTATATATATCATACTCTCAGGTCTTTCTAGCAAAGACAAAGTCTTATGGAGATTGCGGTCAGTTTCCCAATAGTCGTACTGATGGGTGGATGGAAATCAAGCTCGGAGACTTTTACGTTAGTAGTGGGAATGAGGGTGAGGTTGAATTGCGAATGTGGCATACATCAAATCAGATGTGGAAGTCTGGTTTTGTTGTTAGGGGCGTTGAAATTCGACCAGCAAACTAAAGATTGTTTTAGGCATTTTTATTTTGGTTTGTTTTAGTCTATGTGTGTTGTAACTTGTGTTGATGCTCTAAGTGGGATGGTCGGGATGTATGCTTACACTTTTTAAAAGCTTGTTGACTTATGGTTTGTTTTAGTCTATGTGTGTTGTAATACTTGTGTTGATGCTCTAAGTGGCCAGGATGTATGTTTACAATTTTTAAAAGCTTGTTGACTTATGGTTTGTTTTATCTTGTGTGTTGTAATACTTGTGTTGATGCTCTAAGTGGCCGCGTTTACAATTTTTAAAAGCTTGTTGACTTATGGTTTGTTTTATCTATGTGTGTTGTAATATTTGTGTTGATGCTCTAAGTCGCCATGATGTATGTTTACAATTTTTAAAAGCTTGTTGACTTTGAATAAGTGTAGATGTGAGTGTTGAGTTTGTCTTATATAGGAAATATAAGTTTGTCTCATATAATGAATGTCGTCTATAAATACATTGGTTGTATTTCTAGGTGTGGATCATCATCACAATTAATAGAAGAATAATTTCCTTCACTCCTTTTGACATAGGCAAATTGACGAACCACGTAAATCTTGTCTTCTTTACTATCTGTCATTATAATGGTTGCTTGTTCTTGCTAATCACATGGCATCAGAGCACTACTATTGAGATGACATGTTCAAGTGCAAAATTCAAGGAATCAAAATTTGATAATACTGAAGATTTTAGGTTAGGCAGTGTAGGGTTAAAGATTGGTTGGCATAGCAAGGTCTTCTGAAACTTTGATTAGGGGATTTGAATTAACGTGCGGTAGGAATTGTTCGGTTATGCCTAACATATGAAGTCTGTATTACGTTATGGCCTTGAAAACTCCAAAAGATATTTAGAGAAATTATAGACTTAATTCATTGAAAAATCTCTAACAAACAATCTATATCTAAAACAAAGACTTTATGGGCTTAAGATGCAAGAGGGTTTAGACTTGGCACATCATATTAATGTCTTCCACCAGATAATTTCAGATCTGGCCAGACTTGACATCAAGATTGAAGATGAAGACATGGCGATGATTTTGCTATGTCATTGTTCACTATCTCTTTCCTTTGAACATCTGGTGACTATTTCAATGAGATCTCTACAACCCTGCTGGCTCATAATCAGTGCAAGCAGAATGCAGGGGAGGGCTCTATTGGTGAAAATTTGTATACTAAGTGGAGTCAAAATCGTGGAAGCTAAGGAAGCTAGTGAATGATAATTCTATGAAGAGAGACTCTAGGTCTAAATTTAGAAATAGCAAGAAAATTCGGTGTTACAAGTGTAAGGATATTGGGCACATGAAGAAATTGTCCAAAGTTAAAGAAGTAGCAAGAGGCAGCAAACATGCACTAGTACAAAAAAGGTCATAGGCTACACATGTAAAAGTGTTTTCGCTACACCACCTCTATAGCTGTAGCCTATGCTACTGACGCTAAAAGGTAAGGCTTTCCGCGACACCGGTAACGGGTGTCGCGGAAAGCATTTAATTTCCTTTTTTTTTAAATTAATACTTTCCGCGGCACCTGTAGCGTAGCAGGTGCCGCGGAAAGTAATAAAATAATAATAAATAAATACTTTCCTCGGCACCTTCTCCGCTACCGGTGCCACGGAAAGTATTTTTTTTTTAAATACTTTACGCGGTGATAAGTGCAAAATATACCACTTTTATAAGGTTATTCATGGATCGTTTAGTATACATGTTAAAGCTTTTATGAATGTTTTAGTATTAAATTGCATTAGATTGCTTCATATTGCCATTGGACCCCGTTCCACACTTGGTTAATCATTTTGTAGGTAAAAAGATGTGCAAAAAGGGCAGGAAATGACAACATGTCGGATAAGTGAAGAACGAACCAAAGTTGGAGCAAAAAATAGGCCAAGACTGCGGTGGACGCGCGTCCACCCGTGCGTCCACCCGTGCGTCCGCCCATGCGTCCAATTTTCTGCTCTCTGAAGTTTGAAGTCTGTGCAGCAGAGGGCCGTGGACGCACGCGTCCACCCGGGCGTCCATCAGAACGCTTGCAGAAGTTGAAGTCTGGACGCATTTATCACAGTGGACGCGCCCGTGGACGCGCGTCCACCAGGGCGTCCATCGCGAAAATGGGCAGTTTCTGCAATGTTTAAAAGGGGAATTGAACTAATTTTTCAGGGGATCCTTCACACTTCAGTTTTAGATCAGTTTAGAATATTTCTCTCTCTAGGATTAGCCTAGAGAGATCTCCCCCAATTCACTCCACATTCCAATTCACTCCACATTGCAATTCTTAGTTTAGATTAGAATTAGAGAAGAATTCCGTTTTTGCAAGATTGTGATCTACATTCAAGTTCAAGATTAAAGTTCAATTTCAAGTTCAAGTTCAAATTCTTCCTTCAATTCCTAGCTAAGTCTTCCTTTTAATTTCTTGTCATTACTTTTGCATTTTGCTATTTCAATTCCAAGTATGATTAGATAGATCTTTGTGGATTTGGATTGAGAAATTTTGTATGGATATTCTTGAGCTTTGAATTGATAAATTAGATTTTGCAATTGCTTGATTATGAGTTTGGTTGTGTGAATGATGATCTTCTTTGACTCTTGTGTGGGAATGATCAACCTATATGAGAGATGTTTGGAGAAGGAGTCTCACCTACGAGAGTAGGGATACTCCTTAGCCTAGCCTAGCACGTTTCCTTCACACCTTTGAGAAAAGGGGGATTGGAAGGCAAATAACACACCATGTGTTCGATAATTTGCCTCACCTAGCCTAGTTGTCATGAGAATGGGACTATGGACTAGATGATAGGCCAATGACCACGAGAGTGGCGTTGGCATAGTTGTCTTGCCTCATTTTCATTATCTAAGTGTTGCTAGCCTAATATCATAGAAAATCAAGGATACCTATATGAGTTGCAAGATCCAAATCCTCCTTTTCCAATTGCTTGTTTCCTTTGTTTGTTCCTTATTTTCATTATGTTTCATGCACCTTTCTTACCTATGTTTGGGTTAGCTTTCAAACACTAAACACTCTTGTGCTTAATCCCCTTACCACTTGAATTCCCTCCTTGTCATCCTTTGAGAACGATACTCGGAAATCTTTCCGTTTTAACACCTATTCCTTTCCATCCACCGCGAAAACTACACTCTTCATGCGGCACCTGCTAGCACTAGCAGGTGCCGTGTAAACCTTTTTTTTTTTTAATTTTTTAATTTAAATTACAAATAATCCAAATCTTTTGTATTTAAAACCTGCTCAAAATTTTCCAAATCATCCAACTCAACATCAAAATTTATAAACCTATATCTATTATCTAGCTATTCACAATTATATTTTCAAACTAACACATACATGACTAATTTCAAATTAATAACCAACACAAATAACAATTTTCAAAGAAACACAAATATTTAATTTTAAACCAACACATACTATTTAAAACCAACACAAACATCACCATCCACCAACACATACATGCTAACATCACCACAATTCACAATATCTTTTACAATTAATAATAAAAAACAACATGCATCACAATATATATAACAATAGAGATAATCATGTTTATAAAACGAAATAAAGTCTAAACGCACTCTTCTAGAAAATATTTTACCCACAACTCTCGAACTTCTTCTATTTCATTCATTGAGTATGTGGTATCTTCCAATGCCTACAAAACAAATTAATTACGGTTATTAGTCAACATATTAATTTATAAATTATAGTTTAACTATACATATATATATATAGCTCTATTTAAATTTCTTACCGTATCTAAACTATCATGCATTGAACACTTGGTAACGATATCATACGTGAATCGCATTGTGTAGTATCCACATTCAAAACCTCCGGGTTGTTGTGGACACTACAAAATATAGATATATATTAGTTCATGTTAATATATAGCATATATATTAAAACCATAAGAAAACACTAAGGTTAGTATCATATATATATATACTAAAACTTTAATTTTAACTTTATATATTCCTTCCAAGTCATACTTCTAAGACCCCGTCCATTTGTTGGAACGGATCGAAATGCCCTATATTAATAATATAATAAACACTTATATCAATTTATAAATAACATAATAACATTTGATATACATATATTAATAATAAAGTTTTTACTTACATATTCATACTAGGTTTGACTTCAAAAGTGCGCCCACATTTCAAAGGATCAAATACATACACCATTTTTAAGTTGATGCAAATCACGATCAATGACCAATGATTCCTACATTTACAAATATATTATAAAACACTTCAAATAAAGTTATTGAGTTATAGAAAATAGTATAATAAACGACTTACTCTTGATGATACGGTGCCAATATGAATTGTTGATCCTTATGTGTGTCCATAACATGAATCAAATATGTGTTAAGGATATATGCGGTTGATGTTGTATTTGTTCTAATTATACTCCTTTAGAATAGGTATTTTAGACTAGTTGTTACAACTCCCTAGCTATTAACTTTCCTTTGTATACTATATATACCTGGTAGCTTTACTTCAATAAAACATAATTCATTTCCTCACAATATGATGTAACGATTTCAGGATTGTTGTTGACCATATCCGCTGAAATTTGTGTTGGACATGCAAACCCAATCGATGCTACTCCATACTGCTTACACAGACTATTCAAAAACATGAAAATTAACAAATCAACCAATTTCAATAAGCATAAATAACAAATGTATATAAAACAAATGAATAATTTAAAACTTACATCATAAACACTTGTATAACCGAGACATCTAACCAATTCATTGTTAGCAAATCCTTGATATCCTCTAACATCACAAAAACACCATTGACATTTCCATGATGGAAGACTGTCGGGTCCAAATCCACATCAAGGTACTCCTTGTCTCCAGGAAATGATGTCAAGGTCTTGACTAGCCGCTTGCAGTTTTTTCACAAAAGCATAAACACATTTTCACCTACAATTGGGCCAAGTCTAGGAGTAGCAGCAGCAGATAGATCAACACTTGGGTCTTTTATTGGCTTAGTTTGTCTTGATGACCTTATTTTGATATTTTCCTACCAATATAAAATTGTAATTATACTAATATTTAAAACATATCAATTGAATGCATAAAATTGTAATTATACTAATATTTAACTGAATTAATAACTAATATAAGATCCTTTCAAAAAAAAAAACTTATATAAGAATGCATACATCGTCCAACAGAACTAAATGAATAGACCATTGTGTGTGAGTACCAACAACATCATCCAAAGTCTTATACTACAACACTGGAACGGGGAGAAGACAATCTTCTGCACCAATAACCACTTCATCTACCATGACTTTGACATGGTTAATTAGGTAACGCCGGCTGATTATGCACTATTGTGGTCTCAGCTGTAGTTGGGTAAGCCGTACCCTGTGCAACCACAAACATCTTGCCATCGAGACCACATTGTGCAAGGCAACACTTTTTTTTGCTCTATTGTTAAAAATATAATATATATATATATATATATATATATATATATATATATGTTAGGTTTAAATTTAAAAGAAAATAATAGTTTGAAATTGAAATAATTTTTAATATTACCTTAATTGTGGTTACTGGATATGCATCAACCGAATGACAACTGCTTCGGGTCCGAGGTATATCACAAGGCGCATAAACACTTTGAGGAGTGCCAGCTGAAACTCCTTGTGGACATTGGCTTGAGGTTGACATGTTCTTCATCAATATATTGAGTTGCTGAGTGAGCATGTCAATCTTGGGTTGCACCTCTTACAATGTAGCTTGCCTACACTGTTCCAACAACTTCTTTACCTCAGGAGTAGGCGTAACTCCACCTGATGTGTACTGTTTCTGCTCTGGTTTACCAAAAACTTGTCTGATGCTCGAGTATGAACCAATTCCTCTCACAGTACCATGACCATGTTTTTCCTCTGATGTACCAAGAGCCGATGTCAGTATGTCATCATATCTGTTCAGTTGAAATGTGCCTTGACTAACTTCATCACATTTTTCTATCTGTTTCAACCAATAAGATAAAACCAAGTATTAGTATTTTTATGAATCTTATATATTCTTATAACAAATTATTTTTAAATAATACTTACAATTTTATGAAACACCTCCTTTTTTTTTTTTTTTGAAAACCTGAAACACCTCCTTTGTTTCATTCAGAATTTAACAACTTCCTTAGCTTCTTCTGACTTCTTAAGTCTTGCGCGTACCCAATCAAAACTGCGATCACTGGACAGTAATGACGAGCTAACAGAAGCACAAGAGGATTGTGAGGATAGAGGGTCTGCTATCATCCACTCTGATCGTTTGCCCACATATCTAGCAGAACCCAAGAAGTGTGGATGCTCATTGCATTCCTGGCTTTCCTTTGCTTTTTTACTCTGCTCCTATAATTTAAATGATATGTTAATATTAATAAAACACTTGAACTACGATTAATGAACTACTTATAATAAAATGAAATAAACATACATGGAACTCCTCACTCTGGCGATGTGCAACAAACTGTGCCCATTGGGCTTCACTCAAGTAATCATAGAGTTGAACGGGATATTCATATAGGTGGTGCTTTTTGTCAAGATGCTCACGCATCAACTTACTTTTGAAATCTTTCCATCGCATTGATGCAATTCTCATTACTATCTTCCTCCTTGATTCATCTTCAATGGAAAATTGTCCCTGAATAACAACATAAACATAAGCAATGACAATTTATGATAAATATACGTATATCAATAATTAACAATTAATATAAAGTTATTGGATACCTTAACATCGTTCCAAATATAATCTTTAAGTTCTTGATCTATATTGTGCCAACCATCGATGTTGATGTCTACTTTAGTACGAACCAAAGTCCCAATGTAAGATACGAACTACTTGCCGTATTCTCCAACCGGCCTACCATACTCATCAAAATGGATTGTCAATACGCCTTCGCCCTTTTTCTTTTTCAACTTTTTACATGTTGTTGGACCTCTTCTTTTAGATGGGGGAGGATTTTCTTCACCACTCATGATTATCTATATGTACCTGCACATGCAAAAAATATTATCAATAAACAAGTTATATAGCATTTCAAGTTATATATATAACATTTCAAGGTATATATATATCAATAAAAAAGTTATTAATCTTACAATCCTTCTTCATGATCACTACGAATGTAGCTAATTTCAAGGCTATCTTCTTCGATCTAAAGCTAAAAACTGAACCCCAATAGAAAATGGAGGAGTTTCATCAAAATGATCATACTCTTCTTCATCAACAACATCTCCAACACCAAGAATTTTTCTTTTGCCTTGTAATACAACTGACCACTTATTATCAGCAGGATCAGAAACATAAAACACTTGTTTTGCTGGAGATGCAAGTATGAATGGTTCATCATGATAACCTAACCGATCAAAATCAACCAAAGTAAAACCCAACTCATCTGTCCGAACTCCTCTTCTATTATCAACCCAACTACATCGGAATATAGGAATTTTAAATATGTTGTAATCAAGTTCCCAAATTTCTTCAATCACACAATAGTAAGGCATAGCAGCATCAATTAGTTTAGTATCTTTAGAACTTGAATAATCTGTTGATGTTGATACTAATGTAACCCCACTATTTTGCACTACACTCTTATTATCTTGTCGCTTGGTGTAAAATGTATATCCATTTACGTCCTAACCTTCATAACAACTCACAAGCAGAGCAGGTCCATATGTTTGATAGTTTCACTGACATTATTTGGCACTTGAGATAGCTCTTTTATTACAGTATCTTTGAACCATCATATGAATGTGTGATTGTGTTCAATGGCTACCCATCTTTCACCTTTTGAAGGATTTTGTTGTCTTATGATGGACATGTGTTGGTCTAAGTACGGATGAACCTCAGAAAGGCGTTCCAATACGAGATGATGTGCCTTATCTCGCAAGTGCAAATGTGGAAGAACATAATTTAATCCAATAGTACCTTTCCCAATGAGTCTTCCTTCATGACGAGGTTTGGGAACACCAATAGACTCAACACCAGCTAAATAATCAGAACAAAACTAAATAATCTCTTCAGAACTATAACTTTCAATTATACTTCCTTCAAGTCGATATCTGTTTCTCACATATCCTTTCAATATTCCCATGTATCTTTCAAACGGATACATATATCTCATAAAAACAGGACCAGTGATCTTAATTTCCCTCACTAAATGAACAATCAAGTGCACCATAATATCAAAAAAGGATGGGGGGAAATGCATTTCAAGTTGACACAAAGTAACAACCACATCAGCCTGTAAAGCATCTAACATATCTACATTAACAACTTTCATGCAAATAGCATTGAAAAAGAAACAAAATTTTGTTATAGCTTGTCTAACTTGTTTCGGTAAAATATCCCGAATAGCAATAGGTAACATGTGCTGCATTAACACATGACAATCATGAGACTTCAAACCAAGCAATTTAAGATCTTTCATTGACACAAGCTTTTTAATATTTGATGAATAACCGGAAGGAACCTTGACACCATTTAAACATGCACAAAAACTTGTTTTCTCTTTTTTGGACAAAGTATGACAAGCTGGAGGCAAGTATGTTCGTTTTCCCGATTCTTGTGGTGCTAACTTCTCTTGTATTCCCATTTCAACCATATCCTTTCTAGCTTTAATACCATCCTTTGTTTTTCCCTGAATGTTCAACAATGTGCCAATAATACTGTCACAAACATTCTTCTTAACATGCATCACATCAATACAGTGTCTAACTTGTAAATACTTCCAATATGGTAGATCCCAAAATACAGACATTTTTTTCCAGAGAGTCTTCTAAGTAGTCTTACAAGTTTTGCCAAAAGCAACATCAACATTTTTAACACGCTCATAAACTGCATGTCCGGATAAAGGCAAACGAGCTACTCGAGTCTCTGATTTTCCATTAAAAGCTTTTTCTTCTTTCGATAAGGATGACCATCTGAGAGAAATGCCCTATGGATCATGAACACATTCTTTTTACAATTACTTAACCATAGATCGGGAGTTTCATCTTCACAAATAGGACATGCCTTAGCTCCTTTACAAGTATAACCTGATAGGTTACCATAAGCTGCAAAATCATTTATGGTGCAAAAGATCATTACACGTAAGGTAAAACTGCTTCGACTATAAGCATCATACACTGACACAACTTCATTCCACAACATCTTTAAATCTTCAATAAGTGGGACTAGATATACATCTATGTCATTTCCTGGTTGTTTAGGCCCTGATATTAACAACGACATCATGATGTATTTTCGCTTCATACACAACCAAGGTGGAAGATTATAGATGGTGTTGTTCGTATTTGTGGTGAGTGAAGGTGAAGTGGGTATGATGGAAGTGATAAAACGAAGAGTCAAGACTCCCTGAGTGTTGTGTCTCTCAAGGATGACGAATGGGAATCGAATGGGTGTGTTGGAATCTAAGAGGTTGAAGGAAAAGAGTTACTAGAAAGGCTAGGAGTTGGATTCATTGGTATGATGGGAAAGTTGATAAAAGGTTGTGTAAAGTAAAGAAAAGTAAAGTGGAGATTGGGGCTTTAGGCTTTTCTATGTGGTTTATATTTGGGTGGTTTTATGAATGCAAGTTGTGGAATAGACTAGGGAGTTCATGGCACATCACCAAGTGGCGTCACACTTTGGACTCCCACATCCTCATTCGGTTGGGGCATTTCATCGAACACCTTGTCTACCACTCCTCTCGGATCTTGTTCTTTCGAACTAAGAGCGGAGATGTGGGTGAGTGAGACTCGTGGGTGGCCGCTATCGCGCGCACACTCACTTCCTTTGGGTTTGATACCTAATGTGGCCACAAAAGGCACAAAGCTTAAAGAACATCATCCACACAAGTTCAACATCCAATCAAGCAAGCAATTCAGAAATTATAGCAATAATATTAAACATCCACATAGATCTACCATGGGGCCACCAATCCCCTATATAATCTACTCTAACATAATAAGAAACAAGAAAAGGGAAAGGGAATTCAAAGAAACAAGTATGGAATTAGAAATTAAAGAGAATGGTTACCACCCCTTGGAAAAGGGGGCCTTACAACCTTGATCTTGAATCCCAATCTTCCTTCTTGCCCTTAATCTATTCTATCTATGAATGAAAGGGATTTTCCCCCAAAAGGGGAGAAAACCCTCTAGATCTAATTATCCTCTTCTTTCAATTTTTCTGATCTAAAACTCTCTCTTAGGTTTTGGACAAAAGGGATTTATATAGGTGGCAAAAAAAGGAACAAGTTTCCCAAAATAACCCTTAGCCCGACCACGCTTGCTCACACGCGTGTGAGTGGCGTGGAGGCTCTCTGGAATGATTCCACGCCCAGCCACACGCGTGTGAGGCGGCGTGGGGCGTTACTGCATGTTGGCTTGTTCATTTTTTTTTGCTCCATTTTAGCTTCAAATCCCTCTCCAACTTGTAAAATGCTTCAAAACTCTTTCTATAAATGTTGTTAGAGGAAACTGATCGCATTTGAGCTGGAATGCATGTGATTGTTGTAATTGGATGCCAAAACGATGTGATTTTAATCTAATAGAGACCCCTTATAAGTGCTATTCTTGGTGCTTATCAATAGACTACTAATAGGACATGCCAAGTACGTACTGTGTCGACTGCTCATGTTACCGTGGGGATTCATTCCATCAGTACACAATCCAAGTCTAAGATTCCTATTTTCAGTACCGAATTCATGCCACCTCCTATCAATATTCCTCCATTGTGGTGAATCGGCTGGATGTCTTATTTTTCCATAATCTTTTCTCCGAATAGCATTCCATTGCAAATTTTTTGCTTCTTTTGGATTAGAAAACATGCGTTTAAATCTTGGTATTACGGGTAAATACCATAATACTTTCGCTGGTGGACCTTTCTTACCCTCACACACATCATCAACACTTTTCCTTTTATAACGTGATGTCCCACACTTTGGACACACATGCAAACCCTTGTATTTTTTCCAATACAATATACAATCATTTGAGCATGCATGTATCCTCTCAATGTCCATACCCAACGGACACAACAACTTATTTGCTTCGTAGGTTGAATGTGGAAGTTCATTATCACTAGGAAACATGTCTTTTAGTAGTTCTAATAATCCCGTGAAACTCTTATCACTCCATCCATTCTTTGCTTTTAAATTATATAACTTAAGCACAGTAGATAACTTAGTATATTTAGTACACCCAGAGAACAAAGGTTTTTCAGCATTATCAAACAAACATCTAAATTCAAGAGGCATTTCACTAAAATCTCCCTGCACATCACGCATCATTTCATCTATTCGGTCATTAATTTCATCATCCTCATCATTGCTAACATGAGTTTCATTATTCTCCTCGTTATCTGCCTGAGTTTGACTATTCGCTTGATTCTCACTCTCTACATGAGTTTCACTATTTACATGAGTTTCACTCTTACTAACACTTGTACTAGGAGGTAAGCTTTCACCATGCCATATCCATTGATCGTACCCTTCCTTAAAGCCACGGCGTATCAAATGGTCCTTCACTACGTCAGAATTACGATATCTTCTCAAAGTTTTACAATCACAGCACGGGCACGATATAAAATCCTCCGCCTTTTTGCTTTTATTTTTTTCAGCATATTGTATGAACTCTTGAACCCCTTGTATATATTTGACTGTATTGCGTTTCTCATGCATCCAACTCCGATCCATATCTGTCAATTGACAATACTATGAAGATTAGATATGGATACTTGATTATGGATGCATTTAGAAACGATATTTATAACTAACTAATCCAAATAAATCTAATTCATCAAAATACTTAACTAACTAATCGAAATCAATCTAATTCATCAAAATACTTAACTAACTAATTCAAATCAATCTAATTCATCAAAATACTTACCTAACTAATTCAAATCAATATAATTCATCAAAATACTTAACTCATCATCAAATTCAATCTAGATAATTCATCAAAATATTAATATCTCTATATACCTATTTAATCAAGTACCTAATTCATCAAAATATATACCTAGCTAACTAATAATTAAATTATTAATGTCCCTAAATACCTATTTAATCAAGTCCCTAATTTATCTAAATACTAATTTCCATAAAATATATTGTGCAATCATAAATATGAAAAATTAAATTTAAGAATGTATGCAACAATGAAGCTGTGTGTAATTTCATTTTCTTTAAAATGTAAAATTTTACATTCAAGTAAGTAGCTTTATTTCTCTCAAAATTTATATTATTAATATTCATATCATTTTGTTAATTAATACTAGTTGATGTAATGTACTTAGAAATAATATATTTTAAATTGTTTGCAAAACAAATAATTTATTTTTACAAATATTCAAATAGCCATAATATATAACACAAATTGTTTGCACAATATTCATTTTAGCAAATTTATTTTAAAAACTCAAACACAAATATTCAAAATAAATCAAAAAAGTTCATATATAACACAATAACCATAATATTCCAAACAATTTAAAAAACAGAGAAATAAATCAAATATGCAAATAAAATTCGAAATAAATAAATAAATACACAATAAATTCTAAATAAATACACAAATAAATAAATAAATACACAAATAAATAGAAATCATAAAATAAAAATAAAAAAAATCCATTACGTACTTACCAGGTGGAGGACGCTGTTCGTGTCGTCGTCGGCGAGGAGAAGGGCGGTGGAGGCGGCCGGCGTCGTCGGTGAGGAAAAGAGGCGGCGGCAATGGCGTCGATCTCCAAGTTGCAATGGAGGAGGAGGCACGGCGGCAGCTAGCGGCGTAGATCTGCAACTACAATGGAGGAGGACGGACGGCGGTGACAATGGCGTGCGAGGATGGAGGCCGGCGACGGCGGCGGCAATTCGTTGGTTGGCGACGGCGGCGGCAGTTCGTTGCAGGCGAGGCGATGGCGGAGGGAGCGGAGGAGAGTTTGTTTTGTCTGGTGGAGAGCCTCGTTCCATATCTAGCTGGGAACATTTGTTTTGTCGTTTTGTGGGGCAGTTTTACGCGGCACCGGTTCATAGCGGTGCCACTTAAAGTAAAACAATATTTTATTGTTTCACTTTACGCGGCACCGGCAAAGCACAGGTGCCGCATAAATTTAAATAATAAAATATTATTTTACTTTACGCGGCACTTGGTCTCTTTGGGTGCCGTGTAAAGTTTGGGATCCATCGAATACACTACACCTGTTTAAACAGGCATAGTGTAAAGTGATGCTTATATGGTCAATTTTGTACTAGAGATGGTACATACTGATGACTCATATTATAGTGAAGGTGATGTTCTAGCAGTTTCATCGAGCCAGTTGTCAAAGGCTTAACAAGGAGTGGTTCACAACCTATAGGATAGGTACTTTTCGTCCTGTTTTGTCTGGGAGATGATAAATGTCATAATATTGTGGGTATTAGTGATTTTAACATCCAGATGTATGATGGTATTATTTGTTGGGCTTCTGCAGGTCGACCGAGTTTAGTCCCTACTCAATTCGAGACGTGGCATTGTCATTTACCATGAAATGATGTGGTTAAAATGTTAATGTTCACATACTTATCACTAATTGGTTTTAAGTAAGATATGACAACTAGATAATCAAAGAACGTGTGATTAAGAGTGATTGACTTACCACAGTCACAATGGGACAAATTGGAAATCTAGCTATAAATATGAAGATTGCTCTAGAGGAAAGCATGTCATACATAATAGAAACTTTCAAGCACTGTATTAAAAAAAAAAAAAAAAAGCTTTCGTACACCATCATTCAAAACCAAAGAGACTTAAAAATTAAGTATCAACGGGATCTAGACATAATCAAATCTCATCTAGCTGCATATTATATATTCAACCTCTGTGTTAAAGGATAAGAATGCTAGCTGTAGAGTATCACTATATCAGCCAATGTCTTTAGCTTAGTTTGGGAACTTTTTAAAAAGAATGGACAAAAGATGAAAGGATTTGGAGAGTGGACAAAAGAAGGAAAAACTGCAATGGGATTACCATTTTTTGCAAAGGAAATTGTAGTTTTCCCTCTCCACCAGATACACTCTCGACTCTCCATACGTGCAAAATATAGTATATTACTAACAACTATGGATTAGGTAATAAAACAATAACATTCTTCAATCCTCAGTTTTTTTTTTTTTTTTTTTTTTTTTTGGCGTTCACTTTTTTATAAATACTATTCTATTTTTCAATTAACTTTTTTAAGAATTCATTCTTCTAGTTTAAACATCAATTTTTTTAAAAACACTAACTTTGCTTATAACACTCAATATAACAAATATTAATGCTAAAGAATTAATTAAAACTATATTTCAAAAACGACAACAATATCATTATTCCATTTTTTTTAGTTCACTTTTTTTTTAAAAAAAAAAAATAGTATCTCTAGTTTTTTTTTTAAATTTTATTTTGAGAATCGATTTGATACGCTAACAAGTATCTAAAGTACTTTTCGAGCAAGTACAAGCTCCTTATGCCGTACTTTCGAGCGTACTGAGACTCCAAGAACACTTAATAAAAAACAAAGGGAAGGAAAATTCTTATTCATCTTCTCCATTCTTCACAGAAATACATCACTTTTATAGTTGTAAAGTCTCAATTATTTAGGAAATGAAATATGGAAATTGCATGCTTCAAGGAACTAAAATCAAGGAATTGATATAATGAGAAGATTATATGCAGATTGATATTTTCTTCCATGCATGAGTCCTCAAATTGCTTCTTTACCCATAAACAAAAGATTCATTCCTTTTTTGTCGCCTAGTTCGAGTTGACCGTCGTACTTCCAGTTGATTTGTATCCCCTCGCCTTGAGAAACCACCTCGTCCACGAGGTGTAAGTCTGAATTTATAGCGGTGATCATGTCTACTGGTTCCCAGGTTGCATCATCATCTTTGCTGCCATCACTCCATTGAACCAAAAACTGTTTTTCTAACTTACCATTGGGCAACCCTTGTCGCTCTGCCAGAAGTGCCATTGGTTTGGAGATTGGTTTGTCATCCACAAATTCTGATGGTAGTGTCACAATGACATGTGTGGCATCCCCCTTAAAGGGCTTCAAAAGGGAAACATGAAACACAGGCTTCACCCCTTCTGGCAATTGTAATCTATATGCCACTTTACTAATGCGTTCTAGTATAGCAACGGCCCATAATATCTGCACGCTAGCTTTTGGTGTGATCTTCGTACAACCGAGTGTTGTCGGTATGGTTGTAACTTTAACAAAACGAGATCACCCACGTCAAATTCCAATTCTCTCCGCTTCTTGTTAGCCTTTTGAGTCATACGGTGTTGTGCCTCTTGAAGATTTTCACGAAGGAGCTTAAGTAACCTATGACGATCCCGAAGTAACTCGTCAACAGCTGGAGCACTAGATGAATATGGGTTATATGGTAGCATTGTTGGTGGTGCTCGACCATAGAGAGCATGGAACGGTGATGTCTTGATATGTTCATGAAACGATGTATTGAGACAATATTCTGCCCAGCTTAGGAATGATTTCCATGATGACGGTCTTGCATGCGTAAATGCCCGTAAATACTGCTCCACCCCCCGGTTGAGTACCTCTGTTTGCCCGTCTGTTTGCGGGTGATATGCGGTGCTATGGCGGAGAGATGTACCACTTAAACGAAAGAGCTCTTTCCAAAAGTTACATAAAATAACTTTGTCCCGGTCTGAGACAATGGATGCTGAAAACCCATGTAATTTCACCACTATATCGACGAACAAAGTTGACGCTTTAACAACATTAAACGATGAAGGCAAACTCCCTAGATGAGAGTACTTCGTCAATCTATCCATCACCACCATTATCACAGCACAACCTTGTGAAAGTGGTAGGCCGGTGATAAAATCCATAGTAACATGTTCCCATACCTGAGATGGAATTGGTAGTGGTTGTAAAGTGTCAGCGGCCGGTTGGATTGAGTATTTAGTAGTTTGACAGGTTGTGCAAGAAGCCACGAAATCCTGAACATCTGCCCGCATCTTTTCCCAAAAGAAATTGGCACAAAGTCGTACCAATGTTCGCTTTACTCCCGCATGACCCGCCATTGGGGTTGCATGACACTCATGAAGTAGTGATTGCTTGAGTGGAGAGGTGCTACTAATATAATAGCGTGATTTAAAAAATAAAATGCCATCACGAACATGTAAGTTAGGTCGAAGAATACCTGCTTTTAATTGTTGGTGTATTGTAACCAAGTCTGCTTGATGCTGGTTATCATCACGAATAGCATCAAGTAGCACTGGAACGGGGTGACAAAGGGCCATTAATTGAGACAAATTCGTGGAAGTGCCTTCATCAACCTCATCACACCGAGACAGAGCATCTGCGACCTTATTAGCAACACCTGGTTTGTATTCAATAACAAACTGATACCCGAGAAGTTTTCGTACATATTGCTGCTGTTCGGGCGTTTGAGTGACCTACTGTAATAGTTCCATCAGACTCCGATGATATGTTCGAATGGTGAAAACATTCCCTAGTAAATATTGTCGCCACTTGGATACTGCTTCCACGATGGCATAGAGTTCCCGCACATAAGCAGATGCAGCTTGTAACTTGGGTCGTAACTTCTTGCTAAAAAACGCCAATGGGTGACCATCTTGCATGAGAACAGCACCCACACCTACTGATGATATGATGCATCAGTTTCCACCACGAATGGTAGTGAGAAATCTGGCAATCGTAGCACTGGGGCTTGCGTCATTGCTTTCTTAAGGGCGTTGAATGCACTTGCGGCTGCATCTGTCCACTCGAAAGCCTCTTTCTTTAGTAAATCTGTGAGGGGGGCTGCAATACTCGCATAGTGCTGCACAAAACGCCGATAATATCCTGTCAATCCTAAAAATCCACGTAATTGTTTGGGCGAATACGACAACAAAACGCCGTAAATATGAACGAAAAAGTTGATTCATAGTGGCCTGAAACGTTGATGGAGCATTGGACAACCCAAACGGCATAACTTAGAATTCGTAATGACCATCATGGGTGCGAAATACCGTTTTGAAAATATCCTTTTCCGCCATGCGAATCTGATGATAACCTGATCTTAAATCTAACTTGGTGAACCACCTTGCAAGGCCTAACTCATCAAATAACTCATCCATAGTAGGGATGGGAAAATGGTCACGGATAGTGAGCTTGTTAAGAGCTCTATAATCCACACAAAATCGAGTTATTTGATGAGTTAGGCCTTGCAAAATCGAAAACTACCATCCTTCCTTTTTACTAGCAACACTGGCGATGAAAATGGGCTTTGGCTTGGATGGATAACACCATTGTGAAGCATCTCGTGAACCATCTTTTCAATCTCTGCCTTTTGGAAATGTGGATACCGATATGGACGTACATTGACCACGGCCGAACCAGGGTTGAGATGGATATGGTGGCCAAATAATCAGTAGTCCATTTGGTGAACCAAATAGATTAACATGATGTTGAAGGACCTCCAAAATTTTGTCAGGTATATCAGATGGCCAAGACACATTTGTTTGTGTATCCTACTTCTCTGGCTTCAAAGGAGAGATTTCATAACAGCTGTGAATTTCATCAGAATCCAATAAGGCACATAAATGTGAGTATGACACTTGTTTGGCTTGTGGAGATTGCGTACCCTGTAAACAGACATGCTCACCCCTCCAATTAAATTCCATTGAAACTCCTGCATAATCATGGGTTACCTTCCCAAGCTCCTGAAGCCATTGAACACCCAGAACTATATTTGGACCTTTAATTGGCAAAATGAAAAGATCGGTTGTGAAGAGATGATCTTGTAACCATAACGGAACGACATCACATTTTTGCGTGCAACGCAAGGAATCACCATTGCCAATATAAACGCGGAATGCAGAAATAGAGCAAACTGGTAAGTGTAACTGTTCTGCAACCTTGGGTTGAATAAAATTATGTGTTGTTTCGTGAAGGCGGAAATGATTGAAAAGCATAACGCAACTCTCCATGCTGTGCTTCAATTTCACTAGCTAAAGCACTAAATTAAAGAACGCGGAGTTTGGCGCTGAACTTCCCTTCGAATTGAAGACTTAAGCCCCGCAATAAACATCGAAATCAGCACAGTCTCTGGTACGCCTGTGACCTTGTTCAACAGTTTCTCATACTCTGCTCTGTATGCAGAAACAGTAGTGGTCTGGCGCGTCTTGGATAAACGACCCAAAAAATCTTCGAAGTGCGAAGGATCAAATCGGAGCTTAACTTGCTTTAAATATTCTGGCCAGGACCGTAATAAGTTGTTGCTCTTCATCCAACGAAGCCATTCTGAGGCCTCATCCGTAACCATAAATGAAACGTAAGAGAGACGGTGGTCCTCTGGAATCCCATGGTATTGAAAATACTCCTGCATCCAAAAAATCCATCTGTGAGGATCAGTACCCTCAAACTTAGGAAGATCAATTTTGAGGTTGAGGTTGCGTAGGGATGTCATTTCATTGGAATTATCAGGATACAAACGATTGGTCTGGGTAGTGTTTGAAAGATTAGCAGTGGGATTAGATGAAGGATTGGGAGTAGTGGTTTTGATGAGTTCAACTACTTGGGCTAACTGTTGGATTGCACGTTGCAAGGCTTGGGTACTTTGGTGTTGGAATAGAGATTGCTCTTGAAATTGCTTGCGAAGTTCAGTAATGGAGTCCTCCACAGTGGGTGGGGACATGGTGTCAGGATTTGGCACATCAGTAGCCATGCGAACCAAGGTGGGATGGCAATGAAAGCACCAGTTGATACGCTAACAAGTATCTAAACTACTTTTCGAGCAAGTACAAGCTCCTTATGCAGTACTTTCGAGCGTACAAGACTCCAAGAACACTTAATAAAAAACAAAGGGAAAGAAAATTCTAATTCATCTTCTCCATTCTTCACAGAAATACATCACTTTTATAGTTGTAAAGTCTGAATTATTTAGGAAATGAAATATGGAAATTGCATGCTTCAATGAACTAAAATCAAGGAATTGATATGATGAGAAGATTATATGCAGATTGATATTTTCTTCCATGCATGAGTCCTCAAATTGCTTCTTTACCCATAAACAAAAGATTCTTTACCCGTAAACAAAAGATTCATTCCTTTTCTGTCGCCTAGTTCCTAGTTGACCGTCGTACTTGGTTGATTTGTGATCGATTTAAAAAGTAACTTTTTTTTTTTAATACAATTGACCCTATTACGTACTTGGTTGATTTGTGATCGATTTAAAAAGTAACTTTTTTTTTTGAATACAATTGACCCTATTACATTGTAGTATCTGTTCATCTATACTTTTCTCAACCGATTGAAGCACAAAGAGTCAATTTCGATATCTCCTCCACTGAGGCTCGAACTCATGACCTTTCATTTGAAGGAGGCCACTACATGCCATTTGAGCACAAGGTGCTTGGCTAAGAAGTAACTTTGTTTATAACACTTTTTTTTAAAAAAAAAACTTTCTATATAACACTTAATAAAACTAAAATAATAAATTAAAACAAGAGTTTTTGACACACTCATCGTTAAATCCGTATGTGAACAAAATAGTCTACCCTCTGTTGTTCAAAGTCACCATTGTTAATTAAAACCCTTTATGCGCTTATAACTTGAATGCAGAAGCACAAATAACAATGAACCGCATGTAAATCAAATTAATCAACTAAACAATGTTCATGATTATGGATCTCTAATTAAAACAAGAATAAAGATAAAGACTTACTTGATTCCATTGAGATGTAATATCTAACCTGAACAATCAAGAATGCTTCACCTCTCTGATCTGTATACCTTAATCACCTCCTGATGATACGGAGACTAGAAAACTCAGAGACTAAAACCTTATGATCAGAAACCGTATTGTCCCTAGAGTTTTCCTGGGTATTTATAGATGTGATGAGAAACCCTCTTTCAAGAGGAATGGGAAACCTCATTTCAGGAATATAAATCCCTTTAGGAATGTGAAATCTCCTTTCAGGAATAGAAATCCCTTTAGGAATGTGAAACCTCTTTTTAGGAGAACCCATATCCTTTTTCCATTATACATCTTTTAACCCTTATAAACTTAAATTTTAACAGAATGAGAGGGAGGGAATTTCACCCAGTAATTCCGCCTTTATACATCACTAATCATCAACGTGAGTCCTTATGGAATTACAACCTTTATTTTATAAATCAATGTTAGGAAATAATTATTTCTAACAGTCTCTCACTTGATTCATATAAGCATGAAACCTTTATTATATGAATCAACGTTAGGAATAAATTATTTCTAACATTCTCCCACTTGATTCATATAATAAGCATGACTTTACATTTTCAATCCTTAATTTGAGCTCACTTAATATGAAAATGTAAAAGTCAGAACCTCATCGAACTTTACTAACCGAATCATGGCGGTTACAGGCCTGACATAGCGTCCTGCTCCCTTCCATGTATCACAGTTAATAAGAATTCGAACCATAGTAATAAGGTCAAAATCCGAAATAACCTTATTCCTTATGTCTTAATTAAATAAGACCAATATTATCACTTCTGAATTATGCATAAATAAGTGATCAACATCAACAATAACAAAATCAAAACCTGAATAGATATCTAAGAGTATCACCAACCCAATGTGCTAATCAAACATAAATTCATACATGTATGGCAGGATTCACCATTATACAAGGACTTTACCAGTATGCGCATTCTACCAACATGGCCAATGAAGGTTTTGGGCGCCAATCCCTTAGTCAACGGATCCACGATAACAAGATCA